>PVJD01004498.1:0-135411 GCA_004026545.1 Mormoops blainvillei
GAATTCCAAGTGGGCCGCATAGCCTGACTGTGAAAATCAGACTCTCCTTCCTTCCTTCCTTCCTCCCTCCCTCCCTCCCTCCCTTCCTTCTTCCCTCCCTTCCTTTCTTTCTTTCTCTTTCTCTCTCTCTCTCTCTTTCTTTCTTTCTTTCTTTCTTTCTTCTTTTTGGCAGCTTGGAGCTCAGTACAAAGCAATGATGGTTAGCCACATGGATTTGCTGGCATTTAAAGACCATCCAAAAGTATTACAGATATGACTGAAGACGTTAGAATGTGGTGTGAGGAAATTGTGTCCTAGTGTTTACAAATAATTGTTTGCCCACACCCTTTAGGTCCGGAGAGAAGATGGCATGAGAGCTCCGTAGGCATTGGTAACGCATCTTAGCAGACGGCCTCATCAGTCAGACTGTCCCTGCCTCCAGTGGCTGGCCCTTGAAAACAGAGCCCCAAGCTATACAAAATTGCAACTCTCTTGTGCAAAACTTGCAAGCTTTCTGTGAAATGCATACTTTCTATTGTGTTTGCACTCGCCTTTGAACGTCTAAAGAGCAAAATTACTGGCATTCTCGTGTAGAGCCAGCTGGGACTTCAGTGGCGGGGCTGGTTACCCCTTTCAATGGCCTTCTGTGGGAATTCGCGATGAAACTTACAAAGTTCCCAGGCCCTGGAACAGGGGAGGATTCGTTTTCTAGGGCTGCCACAACAGATTACCACAAATTGGGTGGCGTAAGACAACAGAAATTTATTTGCTCTCCATCGTGGAGGCCAGAAACCCCAAACCAAGGTGTCGGCGTCCTCAGCTCCTTCTGGTGGCTGAGGGGGGATGTGTTCCTGCCTCTGCCCTAGTTTCTTGGGGAGATCCTTGGCTTGTGGCATCTTAACTGCAACCTCTGTCTCCATCTTCACATGGTCTTCTCAAGGCTTTCCCCCGTCTCTGTCAAGTCTCCTCTTCCTTTGTCTTTAGGGATCCAAGCCCTTGGATTTCAGGCCCACCCTCAGTCCAGGATGATTTTATCTGGACGTCCTTAACTTGATTACAGCTGCAAAGACTATTTCCTAATAAGATCCTCTTCACAGGCACCAGGGGCTCGGACTTGGACATATTATTATTTGGCGGGGGGACGGCACTATTTCACCCATACCTCACAAAGAGGTAGTGAGATACAGGCAAAGGAGCTCCGATTTGGAATCAGCACTGGCTTTGGAGCCCAGCTTTGCCGCTGCGAGGCTCTGCAAATTGTTTAACTGAGCTGCCGTTTTTCATCTGTGACAGGAAGAGAACAGCAAACTCACAGGTGCTCCTATGATTAAGGGAGACCAGGTCGAGCATGGTAGCTGCTCTTGTGTTTTGAAGGCCGAAGAGTGGGGCAGCGAGTCTGGTCCTTTTCCCGGTCGCCCTGGGGAGCCGCAGTATTTGGACTTGATATGGTCACTCTTTGGGCGTTTCCAGTGGGCTCTGTGACACTCCCTTCTGGGGCTTAGGGGAGGAGCCTGCCCTGTACAGAGCCGTAGAACCTAACCTTGTACTGATCTAGCCCCCAGGCTGAGACGGTGTGAGAAAAATGAACCTGTGCTCCAAACACAGGCAGAACTCACGGGTCCGTGGCAACTTCTTATAATATCGTCATATATAAAATACTAAAGGGTCCAGTCTGCAGTTTAACCTCTTTAGCTCAGGGCGAGTGGAAGGGATGGGGGCCTTCGTGGCTTATTTCCGGATAGAATTGCCAATAGGACTTTCCCACCCTTACCAGTCGTGTGACCTTGGACAAGTGGCTTAACTGCTCTATGCCTGTTTCCCCATCTGTGACAGCAGGATAAGAGAGGACCTTCTCCATCAGGGGTGTGGCTCAAAGACCTAACGCAGTGGTGGTTATTCATGTTGCTGTCAGAATTATCCCCCACGGTGTCAGGACCCCATTTTGACATCTTTGGAGGAGTTTTGCTCACTCTGGTTTTAAAAAGTCAAAGGCTACCTAGGGTTCGTGTTTCCTCAGATGCCTTTCCTGTGTATCGCTTATTATTATTTATTTATTTTCTCTGGCCGAACCTCTTTATACTTGATCATTAGGCTTTCTAGATTAGTTTTCAGGTAGGAGTGACAGGCTGGGGTAAATATGATTTATGGAATCGGGCTGAGGGAATTAGGGAAGTCGGAATTATAATCAGAGGTATTCTCTTTTCTCTAGGCTGGTACAAGAGTGGCATTTAACTTTCAAAACCTGGCTTTGGTTTGAGCTTTAAGACACTTGAACATGGTAGTATTCCTTTCAAAAGATCTAAGAGCACAGAAAACAACAAAACAATTACTTACATGCCAACATCAAAAGTAAACATTATCAAATGAGCTTCAGGCCCCGTTAAAAAGAGCACAGTAGGCAGAGGTGAAGGTCGGCCCTCTCTCTACCTGCTGTTAGTAGACTCTTCACATAAACACCACTTGTTTTTTGGTAGTAAGATTGTCAGCGCTGTGGCCCAGTGCCTGTGGACCACAGCTCTGCCTCTGGGACTTGATGCGTGCCGCTCTCGTGTCTGTTCCTGGGTGTTTTAACCCTGCGTGTACCCATAAGCAATAAATATGCGTGTGCTTTTACATTTTATTGGAAGGATGTTGATCCATACACATAAACCTCGTTCATTTTAATTGCTAAATGGAATTCTGTTATAGGATTAAAACATAGTTCTTATACCCCAACGTTTCCTGAGGGGCAGCTTGGTTGTTTGCACTTGTCAGAGCTGCAACGGACACCGTTGTATGTTGCATGTGGCGGTGTGTGTGTTTGTGCGCGTGCGCGCGCTCACGTGACTGTCTACGGCGGTGGCTTTCTTGGCCTGTGGAGTATATAAGGAAGCGCGTCTCCCCGTGTTAGGTATTGATACCTTGTTCTCCAAGCTAGTTTTGCTGTAGTTTGCGCCTTTAAACTGAGAGGGCGGTGGCATTCCAAAAAACCACCTTGTTTTCTGAAATGGTTAAAATGAATTGAAGAAAACATGCATTCAGCAAAATTGGAACAGAAACATTATAAATCTTGCATTTTGACTTTCAAATAGCATCCTAAGACATTGTCAGATGTAATGAGTGTGTGCCCCTATTTTTACACCACAGCTTCCATTGCGCCGGACCCATGATCCAAAGCTCCAACTGCTATGACTTTTGAATATGTTTTCCATTTAGCGCTCAGATGCTAAATATGCCTTAGTAAATTCTTCCAGTGTTTGACTTCAAAGGGAGAAGTGCTTCATATTAATAAAACAAATCTGGGCTATACAAAGAGCTTAACCCTTTCACAGCCAAACTGGAGGAAAGGGTATGGCGGGGGGACACAACTAGATGGGAAGCATTTCAAAGATAGCTGGATACCGTTTCTACTTTTCAATAATGTAGCTGTGGGTGGTGATAGACCAATCAACATAAGATGATTAAGCAGCAGCTTCATGGGGCTGCATTAGCAAGTACGTGGAGGATGTGTTTCTAGATTTTATGGCAGGAAACAGTGAATAAGAGAGGTAGGGCAGGGCAGTGCTAGCTCGGAAGGGTCTGGTAGGAAATTAATAGCCGTAGAAGGAGACTCGCACGGCATAATAGGAAATGCCATTTATTACCTTCACCTCAGGTGATTAATAGGCCCCGGCGATGACGAGCAATTCTAAATCCGCACATTCCTGAAGAAAGGAGCAGAGCGTTGCCGGTGCTGACTGCTTTTCGGAGTGACTTTTGCCTCCTTTTACTGAATGGAATGAATGGGCTCAGCCCCGGCCAGGATTTCCTGCTCTCCTTTCACCCTGGGGAAAGGCTTCCTGCCTGGGGTTGACCGCCGGGACATCTGGGTCCGTCTCCAGAACCGCGCCGTAGAGCCGAAAGGGTACCCTGACGTGTACATTTTCAGCAGTTTTGACATCCTGCGTGGAGCTCAAATGTCACTTAGGATGGAGAAGCAAAGACACATTTGCCAGAGGAACGTGGCCAACGGGGCCAAGGGACGAAGAGATGCCAAGCTGGCTGCTGCCCTGGGAAGCTTGGTCTTTGGTGGTGGCTGTGCTTGGGGACGTTTGGGAGTGGGAATGTGGCACCAAGATGTTCGTAGCCTTTCTTCCAGAAGGAGAACAAATGTTCTTTCTGACAAGTTAACATTTCAGGGTGATGGGCAATGAGTTTCATATCGTATTTTGCTTTCTAGAATTTTTGCAACATCACTTCTCTGATTAAATCTTTCCATTTTACCCCCGCGACTCTTAGAGCAGGGTTCCCAAATGTCACCACCGTTGACATTTTGGACTGGATGATGTTTTATTGTGGGACCTGTTCTGTTCATTGCAAGACGTTTAGCAGCATTTGTGGTCTCTACCTGCTAGAGGCCAGCACCCCCACTCTCTCTTCCTCCACCCCATAGTCTCCGGATATTGCCAAACGTATGCCTGAGGGATAAAACTGACTCCGGTTGAGACGCAGAATAACACCTAAACTCCTTTCCACGGGCAACAAAACCCTTCGTTTCCTTTCTGCCATCGCCAGCTGTCTGCCCTGGCTCATTGTGTCCCTTTGTTCTTTGAGCCCAGCTCATTCCCTCCTTAGGGTCTCTGCGGGGGGCGAACCGCTCGGCTTGGAGGGCGCTTGCTCAGCTCTCTGCGTGGCTGGCTGGCGCCTTCTCCCTTAGGGTTGGGTCAGGGGCCTTCCCGACCTTCCTACCTGAAACCGTCCACCTTACCGCCCTCTTCCCTCTCTTTCCCTGACACCCCTCTGTTTATTTTCTTCATTATGCTTATACCTACCGGAACGACCTTGTATGTCCCTTCGTTTTCTTGTTTATCACCTGTCCCCTACTAGAGTGTAAGCTTTTGAGAATAGAAACTATGTTATCTTATTATCTTATTATCTTATGTCCCACCTGTCTGATATATTCTGGAGCCTAACACCTCGGTGGAACGCAATACATTTTAGGCCAATGGAATGATGAGAGAAGGCTGGTAGACCACATGACCGCTTCCAAACCAGGTTGAGACCTCCCTGAGGACGGTGCTGTAAATAGGTTGAATTGAGTGGACCAGCCTGAAAAATTTTGGGGAAGTGACTTTTTTATAAACCCCTATATTCCAGCAGACCTCTTTTTTTCCCCCCTGGCAGCCTTGCACCATTTTTCTGTGGTCGTGCCATCAGCTTCCTAATAGACCGTTGTCCTAGTGAAGGTCAGAGGTCCCTCACAAGGCCTAACTCATAAACTCTCCTGGTGAAAGACTGGCGTGGCGGCAGGTTCCAATTCCTTCGTAAGCTCACCTCTCTCACTGGTCCTTTTCTGCAGATAATTTGCTAAATGAGCTTGAAGCTTGCGGCACAGAAACCAATGGGGTCATTGTATTCTGCGTCGAACTCTTAGCCGTTCCAACACCGTCAGCGCTCCGAGGCCGCGGAGCGGGCTTTCGGAGTCAGGCGGGGAATGTGCATCGGTTTCAGGTCGAGGTGCAGAAGTAGGGCAGGCAGAGAGTCGCATTAATAAAAGCAGTGAAAATGAAACTTCAGCACAGGGCGGTGAAAGAGCTCTATTTTATTTTGTTTTCACACATTAGGTTCTGCTTATAGCAGACAAGTCCCAGTGAAAATGTTCTGAAAAGAGGCTTTGTGTAGGAGCTGGACGTCGCTCCATCAGATTTGTCATTTCAGGAATGTCGCCAGATGTATTGACTTACTAGCAATTGCTTTGCTGCCATCTGGCCTCATGGAGGCCGTGTTCGGGATGGAAAAAGCTGAACCAAAGAAATGAAATTTGTTCATCATGCCATTACCCTTGCTGCTTATTTAAAGAAGGGAAAAAATGTAACTTCTTGGCAGGGGGGATGCCATTTGAAAATAAAATATAAGGTTTTCAGGAGTAAGAGTTCCAGAACTCCAAAGTCAGCCGTGATGTTTACATAGAGGCTTGAAAGCTGGGCCCTTTGCTGTCATATTGTATATATGTGTTTTGTTCAATGTAAAACTTCTCTGAGACCCTACTGTTCTGTACGTAAAAAAGTTAACTCCTTAGATCCTGGTCGTTTGCGTAAGCTTCCTTGTAATGCCGCTTGGAATGTCACCAAATAACTAACCCTGTGGCTGTTATCCCATGACAGGGATTTATCGCGGCTTGTAATGAATAACTCAGCTGTCACCTGGTACACACCGTTTTCCTGCGTAATGGGGACTCTCCAGGAAAATCAGATTCGAATCGCCTTCCTTCCCCTTGTCCGTGGCCCCTTTCCCCGTCATAGTTACGGTCTCATTGCTGAGTATTACTTCACTCAGTGCGCTCAGTCTGGGGATGACTAGGCTGTATAAATATCTCAGACGTTTGAGTTAATATATGTTTTCCTGGAGTAAGTGGAAAAAGCGCTGTCATATATTCAAAGCCATCTACGTAATCTGCAATGTCCAGTGTAAAATGACAAGGCGGGGCTCTTTGTTGAAAATGTGTTAAGAATTTCAAGATGCCAACAGCAGAGCATTAAACCGAGTGCGGGGCCCCCTGCGACTGCGTGGATCACACGTGCATGACGCCTGCCCCGGAGATGTTTTTCATCACCCACCCTGACTTACCCTTGTACGAAGACGTCTCCAAGGCCCATCCTGCCCCCGTCTGCCCCAGCCGATCTGCTGGAGTGGGCTCGACTCAGCATTACTCTGTCCTCTCTGGGTCCACCTGCCTCCAGGCCCCTGGGCCCCTTTCGTACTGAACAGTTAATTTTCAGGTTTTGTTCTGTTTGTACAAGAAATGTTTATTAAGTGCCTATTGTGTGCCAGGCACGGGGGATACAGAGTGGCATTTTTCATTAATTCATTTCCTCACTCATTCACCTTTTTTTCTTTCGATTTCCTCCTGGGGCTCATTATATTCTTACGATGCTGACTCAGAAAGTGCTATCTGCCCAAGGAGGGGGGACAGTCCGAAGACCGAGTCTAAGCCACAATTACAAATACATAACTGAGAAAGTAAAGGCACGCATCAGTGAGCTGGTATGATTTGCGTCTTGGCTGTTAACTAAGTAGGGAACTAGCCCAGTAAAGGAAAAGACAGTTTATTTTGGATTTGCCAGTTTAATTCTTTTTCTTAAATTGAATTTATTGGGGTGACACTGGTTAATAAAATTATATAGATTTCAGGTGTACCGTTCTGTAACACATCGTCTGTATATTGTATTGCGTGTGCGCCCCCCCAAGTCAAGTCTCCTTCCGCTACCGTTTGCGTACCCCCCGCCCCGTACCCCTGCTGGTTTAAAGTCTTTACAACAGTAATGATTGTCCCTGTTTTATAGGTGAGGAAACTAAGCCTCAGGAAGGGCATTTGCTCGAGGTCGTGTAACCACTAAAAGGCAGAGCTAAGAGTTGAACCCAGGCTAGAGGACTCCAAAACCACTCTGGCCTCTGATTGAAGTCTTGTGATGTGAGTACGTGAAAATGTGAAAATGGCTGGCGTGCAGGAGGCTGTTCAGGTGCTAGGACAGAGTGACAAGAGCACCTGGGCAGTCAGGTCAGAAAAGGCTTCTTGCTTCCCAGCTGATCTCACATTTTCTTAGGTTTATTATCTCCTGTACTTCTACCAAGCGTTGAGGTAGGCAGGGAGCATATAGTTTACGGTCTTAATTCGTACAGCGCGAGCACCCTTCCCAGGTTATCCGGCAGAGTTCCAGTGTCCGATATTCTGTGTCACCTCCCCAGACTCCCTGTGTTTGTCACGGTGTCCCTGCTCTTGGTTCAGGAAATATGGTCCTCATAGGTACGTGGGAAAATTCCATACCCGATGTCACATAAAATGCAATTCTGGATCCACGCCATTTTTATCTGTGGGAAGGCGACACCAGGTACAGAAAGCGGCCTGGAGGCCTGGACTCTGTTTCCAGCTTCGCTGACTCCCGAGGGTGTGACTTTGGGCAGAACATTTTGTGCCTGTGCCTCAGTATTCCCCTCCGCCCCCAACAATGGGGCTCTGCAGTCTCTCCTTCTAACTCTGACCTTCTAAGGAATACACCGATGGGCTAAGACACAGGAGAAGATAAGACACTTTATCAAGTGTCTTGGTATTCTGGCTTCCAGAGAGGAATAAGGTGAGTGTTTGTGTGGGTAAGTGAGTGGTTTCCCTTCCTCAATAGTTTATGTATAAAACTGTCCCACCTGTCTGATTGGAACCACAGGTGTCTTCACAGATGAAGCTGGGCTGGCTTCATCACGGAGGACCGAGACCGGAAACCGTCATCCTGGCTGAGGGACCAAACTTCTTTGTCTACTAGGGTGACAAAGGACAAAACCAGGAGAAGTGGGTGGAAGCTAGAGACCAATTTCAACTCAGGAAGCCGTGAGCTGCCTCCCAGGGAGCAGCCTCTGGTGGTGGAAGTCGCCTGAGGGGTTCTTGTAGAGGCCAGGGGGCCATTTAGTGTAGTCTTTGCACACGTGTATGTGTGTGCCTGTGTGTACATGTGAATGTGTGTGGGCGCTCTAAGCATCAGATAAAGGGCTATTTTTAAGGACTCAAGAAGGGGTAGGATATTTTTTTAGTGCTTTGAGGACAAGAAGTTGTCTCCTGGTCCGTTCTAGGAGCTCTAACAGTCTTCACACGTACAAAGGCTCTTAAATATTGCAACCTCCAATAAGCAAGAGCACTTAACAGCCCCTGCTGCAGAAATGCCAACAATAAAGACAAATGCAGAAATAGATGCCTGAGGACTCCACATGGACAAACATCCCCATTCTATCTGCCTGTTCTCGGTCTATGACCGTTCTCACGCCATTGGCCGCAGCGCATCTCGTGTCGTCATTTCCATGGTGGGGACAGTTTGGGGAGGGAGAGCATAGGTTTAACTTGTCCCCGGTCTGTCTCTGCCTGCCTTCACAGCAGCTCTGGGGGCTTCGTCTCTGGGTACTCGGTACCCGTTTGGAATTCTGCAGGGAAGAGACTCATGGTGCTCCTGGCTGGGATGCAGGGCCGGGTTCCCCTGACTCCCCAGCCCAGTTCCCCACAGTGAAACCAGGACATCATACCCTGGAACATAGGAAAATGCAGGACGGCCGGAGAAACCTGGGCATCACATTTCAGGCCTAATAAAACGGGAGATCCTTTTTACGAGCTTATACACTGGATAACTTCGTTTCAGGTGCCTCTGCTGGAGAGCTCACGGTCAGGGGAAAAGTCCTCATTTGGTGCCAGCGGTCAGATGACCCTCGCTGGCTGGCGTGTGACTTTCGGGCACGTGGAAATACCCGGTGCGATGGGGAATGACTGCAGTGAAGGTCTGTGATAGAATCAAGTCTCTATGAGTGGAGGGAGGGCACGGGAAGACTCTGGGAACCCAGCTCCTGAGGGTCCACCAGGAAGCCTTCGGGATTCGAATTCATTTAGGAAGATTGTTTTACGACGATGGGATCTCTTTCCTGATGGCACAGTGTAACGAATATCATGAAATTAAAGAAAATTTGGTCCCCTTATGACCTCGCGGGCTTCAATTCCTGTTGCAGTTGTACAAACGTGGACAGTGTAGGACGCACGGGCCTAGGTGTTGCTTTTTGAATAAAACCTTGCTTCCCGCCTGGCGTGGAGCTAAGTGGACAGTCTCTCTGGGTGAATGACTTTGAATCCTGGCGCCTCTGCTCCCTAACTACGTGTCCTTGGAGAGCTTTAGTTTGCCCATCTGTAAAATCATGAGGGTGTGATGCGAGGGTTAAATCTGATACTCCATGTGTGGTAATGTCCATGCTACGAGGGGGGACCCCCAAAGCCCAGGAATTTCTTTTGGAGGGCAGCCCCCCTTGTGGTCCAGGCTTCTTCCCCGCGAGGTGAGTGTTCTGGGGACCCGCCTGATCAGTGACCCGGCTGGCGGCGTTGTGAGGGGCCAAGTTCCGCTTCAGCGCACTTTTTTTGAAGACTCTTTCCTGCGTTTGCCCATTTGTGCTGAGTGTTCAGCAGTTTTTGACTAAAAATGGCTTAATCCCTGTGCCCCACCTTCCCTGTTCACTTGATCTTCCCCAGAGCAACATTTTTTGTTTCCCCGGATGAAAAAAGTCCTCAAAGGGAAACGTTTTGCCAATGTGCAAGAGGTGAAACAAAAAATGGCAGAAGCACTAAAAGACATCAGAATTGACGAGTTCAAAAACTGTTTTGAGCAGTGGAAAAAATATCTGGATAGGTGTATTGCATCAAGTGGAGAGTATTTGGAAGGTGACTGAAGTTTAAACACAAAAGAATAAATACGCAATTTTTTACAAATCGGTTCCGTTTTTCTGGGTCCCCCCTCGTGCATTGGGCATACGGTCTAAGTGCTCAAAAACCCCCATGTTTTTATTATCAGCCCGGTGCTGTTTGTCACCCCCTAAAACTCCTCCTCCACCCCCTTTCGAATGAAAGCAATATATAGGCGGGCAGCTTTGTAAACAGAGGGTTCGTGTTTGTTGGGCAATAGTGAGTCCAAGTCGTGGTGTCCATTTAGGACCCCATTCAAGTCCCCTTGGTGCTGCGGGAGGAGAGCAGGGAGGAGAGTGGGGGAGAGAATTCAGGGGTGCCCAGAGAAGGCCTTCAGAGATGGCCCTCACAGCTTCAGACAAGTCTCCAGTATGTAAAATTGGGCTTCTGAGAAGCACCTAAAACGTGAGGGCATCACATGACCTTTATCTAAATCTCTTGGGTTTGCAAATGGAGCTTCGATTTCACAAGCAGGCTTTCTGGAACTTCCTGCTCCTGGTCCCGGCAGCACCGTGAGAACAGGCCTCCCTGTGTATTTTGGCAGGGCTTGGCCGGAACAGGGAAACAAAGTGATGTGCAGAACTCAAGAATAATAGCAAAAGAGGGAAGTGATACTTTCTGAATCTCAAAATTTTTTGTTTGGGTTCATTTCAAATTGGGCAGAGAAGGGCATCAGCCGCTGCCGGCTTCACGTGGTAAGCGTCCGCTTCCACACGGTGGTTACTTGAAATACTCTCTCATTTTCCCTATAAAATCCTGAGTACTAGTTCCAGTCCCTGTTTCCCGGTCCTCGTAGGACTTCCAATGAATGTGCGCAGAGACTTATGTGGGTGGCAGTCCTAAGACTGGTCTCGGGGAGTGGCTGACCTTGTATTTTATATGTTTCCTTAGGGCACTCGGTGAGCTGGGGGGCGGGGAGGGGGGCGGTTAGGGCACAAACTAGGGACAGGCGCCAGGCTTTCAGGTAAGTAGATTTGTGGTACAGTGAGCTATTAATTTTTTTTATAATGAAATCTGCTAAGTGGAACTAACCATTTCCTTTGGAGTGGAGCAAAGAAGGACTTTGTTCTTAGATCCCTACCTGGAATGGTCTAGCATTATTCCTGATGCAATGGCTTTTCCCTGATGCTTAAAATAATTCCGTCTTTCAACTCTCCTCATTCATTTTATTTGAAAGAAATGCCTATTGGCAATCGAAAGACATCATGTTTCATCAGCCTTACCTGAGCTGGGCTGATATGATATAAAATGTTTTCTGTAGTCTGAAGAAATGCTTTCACTGATAAATATTCAGTTCAAATATTTAATGAAACAATGATAAAGTGAAATCTGAATTAGGTTTTTTTTCTCCTGGTGCATAGGACATTAGACACCTTTTTCTAATAAAGATTAAATGAGTCATTCTTTCAGGTATTGATTTGTCATTTTTCAGTGAACCTCTGGGTTTTCTGAGCATCGGAACACTGGGTGCTTCTGCCGGTGATAAGAATATGACTTTTTACCTTTATCCAACACAGATGTTTTGAGCACCTACTGTGTGCAATGAGGAGTATATACTCTGTTTCCTCTATCTAGAATGTTCTCCCTTAACTACTTAGAACTGTTAAATCCTATATGAATTTATTCCTGTCTCTTTGGGTCTGGAGTTTTTAACCTCACTCTCTCAGGAGGTCACACACGCCTTTCCTGCTTTTGTGTTTACTGTCTGACGCGGTTTATCCCTCAGGTTCTAGCGCCGACAGGCTGCGTGGTTTCTCTGGTGTTCCCTAGAACTCAGGACTTTTTTAGAGCAGGAAACGTATCTTTTTCTTCACCTTCTTTGTCTTTGCTTTGGACTTCTTAGGTGCTCAGAAAATGTTTATCAAATGAATGTCTAATGACCTTCCAAACAGGTGGTGAATAAATGACTGTGGTCCCCTAAGAGGGAGGGCGAATCTTAATGACTGGGAAGGTGAGGACTCAAACTGGCCCAGGTGCTGCAGTGACCTCTGAGTAGTGGCCTTGAGGGTCTGGGGAGGTGGTGAATCAACCACTTGTCCCTCCATCATGGGAAACGGTGTCTGCCCACCCTAACTTTTGGTGCCGTTCAGCTTGGCTGTATGCCAAAAGAATTAATGGTCGAGTTTGTTTTTATGGTGGGTGGTCTGTGACACAGAACCCTCTGACCCATGACACCCCAGTAATGGGGTGAAGTAGGGACCTGGAAGCAAGTCCTGCATTTGCTTAGCCTGTCCCCATTCCAGGGGACAATGCTCACGTTAGGTTCAGACACATTTCTGCTGAATTATCCTGGGTTTTTAGAGAGGAGGAGCAGAAGTCATGACCTTGAACCATGGTGCAAAATAAACAAATGAACAAAACTAGTAGTACAAATTCTTAGTTTTCTTCCTTTTAAAATTTTAACTAAAAAGTTTAATTTGTGTGTTTTTTTCTGTGTTTACATTACACTGAAGAAAGAATGAAAAAGAAGGAACATAGGACTTCCTTAAGGTGCTGTGCTGACCACATCTGAGATCAAATCAAGTCCCCCAGCCCCCAACAACTCAGACCTATTTTTCTAAGCCTGCCAGAAAATTCCTCAGACATCCTACTCAAAGGTCGCCTGAACCTGAGACCATCCTGTTCCCCAGAGTGACAAACTGATTCACCAGAAGCCCTCTGTGGTCAGTTGTGACCATGATGGCGGGTTTTTAGAAGTGGAATAAATGTTCCTTCTCTTCTCTCCAGAGGCCACATTGGCTCACAGGCTCCATGACAGTGGCCACATCCTTCAGCGGTGAGTGTGGGAACTCCAGAGACAACCAAGATTATTCCCCTCAGAACTGCAGGCCAGCGTGGAGCCCATACCCCACTCCTGACGCCTGGGACCAGCCCCATGCCCCGTGCCCTTCCGGGCTTGGCAGACAGTGGTCGGGGGTGTCCACCGGCCGCGCTCAGCCGGGGGGCTGCCCTGAGCCAGCACCGTAACTGAAAGAGCTTTGCTTTCCTTTGGAAAAGCAGCGTGAAATCCCAGATAATACTGAACAAACATATATAGTATATCTGATTTTAATAATGGCAAAGGTCTTTGTTCTGTATGTGTGTACCTGGTATGTATAAAGTATACATATGTGGCTTTATGTAAGACTTAAAGAAATAACTCTCTGCCTTTAGCACAGAAAAATTCAAAACCACTGCTAAATTTAAAAGGGTCTTTTCTTTCTTCATGTATTCAGCCCACACCTATAGAACATGCAAGCTGCAGGGCTCTGTTCTACAGGTGGCACAGATATAAACGCATTTAACCTTCACAAACATTCGAAGTGGTAGGTACCCCTGTGGCCTCCATTTTGCAACTGAGGCATCTGAGGCACAGGGGGGTCAGGGTGCTGGTTTGGGGCACACCTGGCTCTCCACTGAATCTATATTCTCATCCCCCAGACTTTGAACCTCCCCGACTCCCTGCCCCCAGGGCAGACCCTCCTGGCTACTCTCCTGGGACAAATGGCTTCGTTTCCCTCCTGTCTGCCAGCAAGGGCACTTTCACCCAAGATCCCTTTCAGTATGGACTTCCAAGACTCTTCAGCCAGAGGACTGGTCGTTTGACTTCCTGTGCATTCGACACTGTGGCAGCCAGTGAGAAGGTCCCCAGGGCAGGGATTCAGACCCCCGCAGCAGATGTGGGCGTCAGGCCTCAGGCTGGATCCTGGACTCCCTGACAAAGGCCAGGCTGCGATTAGATGGTAATGAATGTGGGCCACTGAGGGCCATTAGCAACCTGAACCAGATGTGGCGCAGCTCGTAGAAACAGAAGGCCTGTCTTCCATTGTCCATCAGCTGGGATGGGAGAGACAGCAAGAGTTACACTTTGTCTTCACTCCTCCTTGAAACAGTTACGTTCCAGCAAACGGACGCTGGTGCTGAGCACGCTGTAGACATAAGAAATGATTTACTAACTGCTAAGTAGTCTGTTGTGGTCCTAAGTTGCCTGAGATTTTATTAAAAATTATAACAGATTTTATGAACTTAATGAAATAGAGACTAAGTAGAGAATCAATAAACGTCTCAGCCATTTTTCCTGTATAAGAGGTCACTTATACTGTTATAGTCAGCTGCCTTACTGGAGGGAGAAAAAGATGATCCTTTTAAGAGAGTAAAAAGCTTTTAAGCAACTATATCTTTAAAGGCTCCAGCAAAAAGAAATGCCTTAAAATGACTTCTAGGCATTAATTCAAGTTTTTGTGACGTTGCTACAGCCACCAAGCTACTTACACAGAGGGAGTGTGGCTTTAACGTGCACAAGCATGGTGCCATCTGCGTGACTCCCAGAAGTTCGAAGTTGTGTTCCAGTGAGATCTAGGTGGGAGGGCTGCAGGGCTAGAGAGCGGGGAATTTGAGGAGAAGAGAAAGCTGGTGTTTTGTCTTTAGGCTAAAATCTTCTTCCCAGCACTGGGTTGTGGCTAGGCCTGCCTCGCACAGAGGGGAGCTGATGGGAAAGTGCCCCGCCAGGCTGGCCTGCGCAGAACAGGGGACTGGAGGGTTTGTGGGTGAGAGGTAGGTGGACAGAGGTCCCCCTGTGGAGGCGGCTTCCCAGAGAGAACAGTATTGGAATCATATCCCCGAATACATTGGGAAAGCTCCCCAGTGCCACTCAAGAGCTTACTTACCCTTGGATCTACACTCAGTGATGGGGAAACCCCCCCGCCCCCACAACAATTACAATAAAATATGAAAGTGACACAGAGGGGTATTGTGACAGGAAGGGCGGGGACTAACTGGGATGTGGTGAGTCGGGACATTATTCAGGAGTGTGGGACAGTCACGCTGGACCCAAGGGCTGAGCAGTGGTTTGAAGGATTACAGGGGTAGTTAGGAAAAGGTGTGTCTCCCCCAATTCTATGCACTAAATGCTGATTTCTGGCAGAGATGTAGGGGAAAGGGCCACTTGATCCTTCAGGCAACTTTTAGGCAGCGGAAATGGAGTTAAACTAAGGGAACTCCATGATTCCTCAGTTATCTTGTTCCTTCCTTCTTCCGGGCCCCCTCCCTTTCTTCCCAAATAATTTATTGAGGGCCTTCTTTGGGCTAAAGCCGGAAACCCAAATGCTCGTTTTGTGAGAGTGGAGCAGCTGCTTCCACTGTGTCTGCCACCTGGTGTTCCTACCCGTGGGTGGCCCCTTGCCACACTGTGCCATGGCTGGTCTATGTGACCAATGGCATGTGGCAGAACTGATAGTCTGACGTGTCTGAGGTTATGCTATAGAAAGACCAAGTTTCCATCTGGGGTGCATTTTCACTCGCCTGGCTCACTCGCTCTGGGGGCGGCCAGATGCTATGCTGTGACCACACTTGTGCACTCGAGGGAGAGGCCTAGTGGTAAGGAATGGAGTTTTGCAGCCGAAAGCTTGTGAGGAACTGAGACCCGCCAACAATGGCACGAGTGAGCCTAGCGGCTGATTCCAGCCCCGCCCCCCTCAAGCCCTCAGATGAAGCTGCAGCCCCTGCAGACAGCTTACTCCAAGCCTCATGGCGTCTTTGACCAGAGCCACCCAGCCCAGCTGCTACCAGATTCCCGCCCCAGAGAATCCTGATAATAAAAGTTTATGGTTTTAATCTGCTCAATTTGGGGATAATTTGTTACACAACAAAAAAATAACTAATATAAAGGCTACCTTCCCTTATATTCATTCACTTTCCTGTTCCTACTCTCTAAAGTCCACACTGGCTAATCAGGAGAATGGCTGGTTAGAGCATGGGCCTTGGATTCGGGCATGAGATACCTTTCACCAGGCCCTACACTGTTGTCTTCTAGCCATATCTCTTCACACGGGAGAAGAATCTGCAGGGCTGAGGGGGCTGTAGCCTACATGGCCTCCTTTCCCCACCTGGCAACTTTCCAAGTACCTGGGATTCTTTGACCTGAGGTACCCAAGCTTCCGGGACCCGGCGGCATCATCCCTGGGCCTCCCCCTGCCCCTGCCCCTGAGGGTAAACTGCACTGTTGGAGATAAAGCCAGGTCTGTGGGTGCGGTTCTTCTTGAGGACGGGGATAGATCTTGAAGGTGTGGGCTCGGATGTCACCATGTGTGCCTATGGGGGCCTCCAGGGTGCACAGTGGTGATGTGGCGAGAAGAAAAATGGGCCAGGCTACAGGTCTGGCAGGAAACTCTGAGAATTCTAAATTGGAACTTGGTCTCCCACGTCACTGTGAAACTGTAGTTGTCGAGGTAGGAGGACAAAACTGATTTTATTTTGCAGTTTGTGCCTGTGACCTGTAACTTTGAAATATTTGGAGTATTTTTGCTGAAATATTTGGTATGCAGGCCTTCATTTTATTCTTGTTCTGGGCCCTATAAATGTTAGAGTTAGTTGTGGCCACTAGATCTCAAAAGGGACTTGTAGAAAATAGTTTTTTAGAACCAGAGCTAGCCAGCACAGATAAACCCATTCCTACCTCTCAAAATCTGAGTTAAAATGAAATCTATCTGTCTAATAGGTGATAGGTTGTCTGTGCATTTTTCTTTGTATCTATTATCCATCCATCCACCCACCCAGCTATCTATCCATCTACCTACCTATGCACTTGCCTATCTATCTAAAAATACTTTCCTCTTTTAGGACACTATTCTCCTTTAAGAAACTTTTCTTCTCCATACTCACTTCTTTCCTTTGTAGCCACCTCATCGATCTCCTTTGGGCTATTATCACGAATTACTTTTTAACATTAGACTGGCCAGCCAAAGCCGTTAGGCACGCTGGTGAGTTTGTGGGATTATTGGATTTCTGAGCTCAGTATCTGCTGTTCCCAATTAGCGGAAAACTTCTCCACCATTTCTCATGCTGGAAAAATGCTTCTTCCCTGACCTGCTCCTTTGCTGTGTCCGGTTACAAACAGCTTCTCTGACCCAGCCCAGGAGCTGACGCCCTCAGTGGCAGAAGAAGTGATAGGGTCTCTATTTCTGTTTATGTGTAGTTGACTTGGGAAGCTCTTTGTCTACATTATTTCTAAGTGGGTAGTCCGGCCACTGGAGGAAAGAGGGGAAGGGAATCACTTTTCTGTTCCAACCAGAACCGGGACCTCAAACAGAAACGGCATTGCATTTGAAAATGGCCCTCTGGTTTTATCGTGCTCACAGGAATCTTATCACATTCTTGTGCTCTAATGAAAGCCAAAGAGAGTGGCCGGCCATTAGTGAAATCAGTGACCGTCACACAACGCTCGCGTTACCCGACCCCTATCTTTCCTTTCCCCAAGTGTGCGATAGCACCATTTTAGTAAATATGATACAGGAAAGCAATTTTTAAGTTATTTCCTGATATCGAAGAGCATTTAATAATCTGCAAGTCCAAGATGATTTTGGAGTCGTTTTTCTCAATGTGCGTGCATGTACGTGAGTGCGTGCACGTGGGTGGGTATTCATGTTTTCTTTACATGGAATGTTATTCTGAAGTTGTCCCACATGCCTCCTGGCCAGGCTGGAAGGGGTTCGTCTATGAGCAATGCCGATTCCCGCAGCAATTGCCGCATCAAACAGCCAGCCTCGACGGAGCGTTCCAAGTTATCAGTGTAACTCTAAAAGACACGTTTATTTAATCCTGACTCGTAGGACTTAGGCCATCAAGACCCTCCTTCTCCTTTGCCAGCAAAGTAATTGCTACCACATTTAACTCTATGAATGTGGTGCCATTTCCCTGCAATTGTGGTTAACTAAGGAGAAATCCTGAGACACATAAACCTTGGTTTCTATGAGACATATACGTATGTCATTGAAATATGAGAGCTCGCCTTTACAATGCTATCCTTTTAGTGAGTCAGAGTTGTCCGAGGCTCCTTGGAATGGGTCTTAAAAGACTTTGGCAGTGTAGCAATCTTTTGTTTCTTTCTCTCTTTCTTTTTTTTGAGGGGTGGGGGTACAGATTAGAGAAGGGGGGAGGCGAGTGGGTGGGGGTGGGTAGGTTACTTTTTTTTTTGTCAGGAACCTGGCATTATTCAGTGGAAGCCGTTTAGGCCCCTTTTAAGGCAGGGGCCTTAGAGTCTGACCGCATTGGAAACACTCACCGTGTAAATGTTCCGATTTGTTGATGGGCTTCCAAGGGGAACATCTCCAGAGTGCGGCCACTGCCGACAATCACTGTGTTGAGATCAAAGCTTCCGCGCTCTATCTGTTGACACCTGAGAACATCATCAGAGGGAATATTGAACTGTCAGCAACAGATGTAAAGGAATTATTTACCAGAGAGCCAGCGAATCATAGTGGGCTAGAAACACAATCGTCCGTAAGAAACACCGCATTTTAAAGCCAGCTTCTAACTTTCAAGTAGCTCCAGTCTGGCCTTCCCTGTGGCAGCCATGTTGAATTCCTACTACCATCAGGGCACCGATGTGTGTCTTTCCTCACGGTGCATTCACACGGGTCGCCCTGGTGGCTACCGGAGGAGCAACCATTTCCGCATTCGATTCTCTACTCATTTGATTTCCAAAAGCACCATAAAATTCAGGAAATAAACAGACACCAGGGAGGGCACATCTGCTCCAACATACACGTGTGTGTGACATCACAGCTGTGCGGTCGCATTTTTCTTGTGGAAATTTAGAAAGCCCACGAATCACAATGAGGCCCTTCTGCACATCTCAGAGTCTCCTAGTCAACATGCCCAAGTCCTGCAATGCCCGGGTAAGGTGGGCAACGCTTGTCCTCTTTTTAAAATGTGTAGGACAGGAAATAGAAGTGGTCAGAAGCTCCCTGCCAGATAAAGTGAGAGCAGAGGAGAGTGAAGAGCAGGTCAGAGTGTCTGAGCGAGTCCAGGTGTGGGCAGCTGTCACTGATTCTTCCTTGCTGCAAACCTTTGCCAAGCGCCTTCCGCCTGCCGGCCCCTGCGTGGAGCGAAACGGGAAGACTCTTACTTGCACAAACTTCCCATTCTAGCAAGGGTGACAGACTCCAACTAAGCAATCGCCCAAACCTATAATTATAAACTGATAACTGCTGTTAAATTTAGGACAGGATGCTCTAAGGGAGCAAAATTCGGGAACCTTATTTAGATTGTCAGGGTTGGGGAGCATATAGGGGTCCTCCTTCCAGGAAGTGACTTTTAAATTGAGATTTGAAGTGATCATTGGCTAAGGAAGAGAGGTTAGAACTTTCTAGGCTTAAGGAAGAGCATGCGCAGAGGCCATGCTATAGGAAAGAGCTTGACGTGTTGAAGGTCTTGGCTAGATCCAGAGAAAGAGGCGTCGAGGCGGGGTGGCGTGGGGGCAGGCAGAGACGGGCCAGGCCAGGATAGCAGTTGGAAATGATGAGCCTGTCTCAAGGAGAGAGACATTTCCCACCTCCACAAGAAAAAGGGTGGAAAAAGGAACCTCCTTTTGGTTCCTATGTAGGTTTTGATTCAACTTTGGAAAATAAATTATCCTTAAGGCAATTTTATAAAAATATCCCCCTCTCTACTGGACCCAAAGAGGAATTCTGACGCTGTTTGCTGATATAAATCACTATGCAGAGTGTGTGGGTGGGGGACTTCTGTCTTATTGTTTCAGGAATCCTATGTTTATAGGAATAGTCCAAAAGAAACAAAACAAAACAAAACCAAAACCAAACAAAACAAAACAAATCACCAAAAAACCAAAAAATGCCCCACAAGACTCATGTCGGAGTTATCTCTTGGAAAGATGCAACATACCTGCTTCAGTTTTGTTTTGACATCTTTTTCATGTCCATAAATCTCTCATGTACATAAAGTTCTGTCCACATTCCTATAGTTATTTTGAAATACGTGGATTTCAGGAAAAATATTTATTGTTCAGATCCTAGAACCAAATGCCATTCTCAAACTTTTCAGGCAGAGGCCTTCGTAGAGACCGTTCTCAGAGACTCTAAGTGAGAAATTGGCAATAGCGGGCAGTCCCACGTGTCTCTCTCCCACCAGTTTGGTCATGTCTGCTGCGAGCTTGGCCTGCTCACCCCCGAAGGAGGAACCTCTGACAAACCGAGCGAGGTAGCAACCTGGCGCTGAGTCTCCGAGCTGTCCACTGGGTGGTAGGATAAAAGAAAATTTTTCTCCGCCAAACTTTCTTTCAAAATGCTTTTAAAAAAATACACAAACTTGGCTGTGGAGAACTTCCTGTGTGTCCACTCAGCAAGCATGTGGTGAACGTTTGCTCTGTGCCACAGACTAGAGGAGGTTTGGCAAAGGACTTGCCCTCCCTGAGAAGAGGTTCCTAGAGCTTACGATCCAATGAGGACATACAGAGCTAAGTTTTTGCACCCAAAATTAATGTTAGGGAAGCATCACATTGATAGTTCTGACAGAAAGGCAACCGGTGTTCAAAGGACTTAGAGATGCCTGGGTCAGAGGCATCTGGAAATGGGGGTTGGGGCAGGGGAGGGAAGGGGCTGGCCTGGAATGTCAGGTGAGTATTTGCAGGGAGACATGGAGCTGGTGAGGGGCTGTGTTTGGGACGGAGGAGTGTCGGAACCATAGTGAAGGGCTATGCTTGGGGAAACCGCGGTCTTATTTTATAAGGATGATCTGAGCCCATATTTTATTGGAAAATGGCTCCTTGTGAATGGGG
The DNA here is from genome assembly GCA_004026545.1 of Mormoops blainvillei. Taxonomy (NCBI): domain Eukaryota; kingdom Metazoa; phylum Chordata; class Mammalia; order Chiroptera; family Mormoopidae; genus Mormoops; species Mormoops blainvillei. Next base: position 20,748 of record PVJD01004498.1, read on the forward strand.
GACTGCTGTAGATGTAACAAATGGATGGCCAGCCGGGGAGGAGACCCTTGCCAGTCACCCGCAGAGCTCTGGGTGGAAGAGAAAGAAATCACAACCTGGGGGGGCCACGTCTTTTTGGTTCCACACACATCTATTGACTTTCTTCCTAACCCTAGAAGTCATGCAGGTGCAATACAGGAACAGGAAAAATGTAGAAAACTATAAAGAATAAGAATAGCTCAAAATCCCACTGTTTGGAGGTGACTTCTGTTAGCATTGCTGGGTATATTTATTTATATGTGCATATGCATATTTATTTGAATAAATGTGTTTATGGTACTAGTTTGCTATTTTTGTTGTTGTTTAATTACAGGGTGGGGTAAAGGTAGGTTTAAAGTTGTGAATGCACAGGACAGTTTATTCTTGTGCTATTTATTAATTATTGTATTACTTTGCATAGGAGCCAACCGTAAACCTCCTTTCGCCGCACCCCGTATGTATCGTGAGCATTGGTGTGTCGCCTGAAATGGTCTCTGAGAATATTATTTTAATAGCTGCAGGTTATTCTGTTGAAGCGAAGGGCTGAAATTGCCTTAGTCCTTCTCACTTTGTTAGGCATTTATGTCACTTTCAAATTTTTGCTAAGATGAAGGACCATATGATAAACACTCTATAATGTAATATTTGTTTTCGTCTCTCATTGTTTCCTTAGTATGAATCCCTAGATGTGCAATTACTGGGGTCAGCAGCTGAAACATGGTCCAGGCTTTTTGTGCACAATATCATATTGTTAGGGCCCGCTGTTGGCCTGTTGGTTCTCAGATGGCGGTAAAGGTTTCCTTATTTCGTGGACTTGCTTCTGCCACAGGGACATCATTTTTAAGCCTTTCTCCCAGTTTTCCAAATCATGAATGTATCCCAGTGCCTCAAAAGGTGGATACCTTTGCTCTGTAAACAGATCACAGAAAAGTACTACCTGGCATGATGGTTAAACAAAAAGTGGTTATATCCACATCATGGAATATTATTCAGCCATAAAAAGGCACGAAGTTGACACATGCTATAACATGGATGAACTTAGCAATGTTTCATTAAGTAAAAAAAGCCAAAAAAGGGGGGAGAGGTCACATGTTGTATGATTTCATTTATATGAAATATTCAGAATAGGCTTATCTATAGAGACAGAGTAGATTAATGGCTGCCAAGGGCTGTGGGGAGTCGTGGGGAGGGAGACTCCTAGGCTCTAACAGGTGTAGAGTTTCCCTTAGGGGCGGCGAAAGTGTTTTGGAACTAGTCGGAGGTGATCGTATCACAACATCGTGAATGTGCTCAATGCCCCTGAATTATATGCTTTAAAATAGCTAAGGTGGTAAATTTTATGTTGTGTCAATTTGACCTCAGTGGACAAAAGGACCCTACCCGGCATGTGCAGTAGCTCAGAGAACCAGAGAAGGGGGTTTCGGGGTCCTCTCATCTGGCTCAGCAAACCCAGGCCAGGCCATCCGGGAAGGAAAATCCGTTCCTTTAGGGAGCAGAAGAAAGCAGATCAAAGCTCTGATTTCAGTGGATGACCATTACTTCTCTAGTAACCATCTAGGGAAACTCAGATATAGCACATTACTGATAGGATTTAATTTGTTTTCAAAGAGCCTGTTTAATAGGACAAGATTTAGTTTTCTCAAAAAAAAAATTAAAGACAACTGGAAGCGTCAATATTTCAATATGATGGTAGGGCGCTGTTTCAGGTGAAGTTTACCCCAGAGCCTGTGTTATGGACTTATCTGTACAAGTTCATCTTTATAAAGCCTCTCTTTGGTTCTTCAGTTTCTCATTTGGTGAGGAATGAGTTATTGACTATAAAGTTGGCCAGAGAGAGTCCCTGGGAATTGAAACCTGAAAGTAAATTAATAATTAGCTCACCTGGCCTCAATTTTCAGAAGCAAATATATTCGAATCTCTCTCTAAAAGTTGCCAAGTAGCCAGCTCACTGGAAATGTCCTAATTACAGGGGAGCGGCATTAAATCTCATTCCCTATCTCTGACATTTAAGATTTCTTATGACAGTTTTGGTTTGGCTTATATATTAGAATGTGTTTCTAGATGGTTCGAGTTATAGGTATAAAATAAAAACAGCCATTTTGCCTGAAAAGAGTGAGGAGGAAAGAAAAGTACTTTTCGAAAATTCCATTAGAAGGGAGTGATGGTGGAAATGAAAGTTCCATTAGTCTTATTAACAAAGCCTGGGGGACTTTTGAAAGGTGCTTTAATAGAAAACCCCAGCTCAAGAGACTTACAATTAAACTCCAAAGATGGAAAAAAAAATTAGCTTCCTCATCTGTATAGTTAGGAAAACTTGTGTCAAAGATGAACCCTCCCAAATAATGACTCATTCATTCATTCATCGGTCCGTTCCTTCAGTGAGCACTGACCGTGCCGTGTCTACCTCCCTGCCTACTGCTGAACTCCATTGGTACAAAGACTCCATGACATCAAGGTTCCTGTTGGTAATTCAAAGCACAGAGATTTGTACTGTCGATACAAGGCAGGCAGGAAGACACTGTGCAATTAGCTCAACAAGTTCTACACAAAGGGAAAATATGGCTGCATGCGGGGGAGATTCAAGAAGATTTCATAGAGAAAATGACCGTGGAGTTACCCATTGCAAGGCAGATGGCCTCCCAAAAGGCTAAGAGAAAAGCGGGCATTTTATGTGGGCCAAATAACAAAGTATCGGGGTGAGCGGGCAGGGAGACCATGGCCTGCTCGAGATGGAAGGGCTGCTCTCGTTAGGCTGAAGGGCAGTTCCTGAACGAGGAGGGAACGAACCCAGACAGGGACGAGGACAGAAGGCGGGTGGAGCTGGACTGCGGAGGGTCATGAGGCAGAAATGAGAAACGGGCATCGCCTTGGAAGGGCTCCGTCAGATTGGTCATTCTCTGTCATCTTGCTGGGGTCTGCTAAGGACACCAACCATTGCCTTCGTCAAACCACTCTGTTGTACGTACTTCTCCTTCCCCTCTGACAAAAGTCCTTACATGGAGGGAGAAATATGCCATGTTCTAAGAGCACTTAGAAAACTTGGACTTAAAAGGCACTTCTTTTATTTAAAAATAAAACAAAGCGCTTCTCGTTTTATTTGGGGCTGTGATTCTATGGTGAGTTGTAAGACGTAAACTATTCTCTGGCAGCGAATTCCCCTCCACCATCCGATGGTTTACAGCCAAGTGGAGGAGAGCTAGGTTGACACCCAGGAAATTTTATCTCAAAAACCTTTTTTGGAGGGAAGTGTTGCTCACGTTACTCAAACAGGCCAGTGTGGCGAAGACAGGCATTGGACCCCGGAGAGGGTCCAGGGGGAGAGGGAAGGGGCATCCTGAGCTGGGGGTGTGGGAAGGGGTATGCAGAAGACTTGCTGAAGGCCACAACAGCCCCGGCCAGGGTGGCAGCAGAGTGGCAGCGGGAAGGCCAGCAAAGCAGGTGGCCATCAAGACTGGACACTGTCCTTTGTTTCCAGAAAGGCTTTTATAGAACCTCTTTGAGGGCAGCAGTGTAAACAGTGTCCATAATTGCCAATGAGGGGCACTTGAAGATCCAAATTTAAGGGTTAGTCTGCTTGGGCCCAAATGGGATTACTAGTAGGTCCTTTTAAAACTTCCTTCAAAAATTCTCATTTACCATCTATCCCTCCATCCCTCCATCCCTCCGTCCCTGAACACTGTGTGTGATAATGCCCACCCCTAAGGGGAAGTATCATGGTATGTTTGCTTACCTCTTGTCCTTCCCCCTCTCCCCCACACCCCTTTAACTTCCACGGGAGGACACATTGTTCCTTTCCTGTTCAGCACATATCCCCAGTACCTAGGAAACTGTCCAGTACGTCGTCAGTTCTAAGTAAGTATTTATCAAATGAATCTATGGACTCATCGTCATGCTTTAATTTATTCCTCAGACATTATGTGCTATTATGTTCTAGGTTTTCTGCTAGATTCTGGGCGTAGAAAAATGAATAAAAGATAGGTTCTTTGCACCCGAGAAAATAGCTAATATTGGGAAACAGGTTAAAAAAACACAGTAAAACATAGATTTGATCATAGTGATATAGAGAGAAGGGAAGGAGGAATCACATGTATAAACTACCCAGGATGCACTTAATGGTGTTTGCGGCCTTCCATGTATTTCCCTTGTATCACTTTTTCTCTCCATTCTCTTGGTGAAGAAACCGAGTCTCTGAGAGATACGGTAACCTGCCTGTTGCTAATAAAGTTGGCCTTAAGGGTACAGAGAGGGTGTGGTTCACTCTGCTGGGAGAAGGGATGTAGAGCTGGTCAAGGATGACCCCTCAAAGGAGGTGACAGCTGCACTGAGACTTGAGGAGGGGAGCAGGCTGGTGCTGGTGGACAGAGAGGAGATGGAGGAGAGACTTTCTGTGGCTTCTTTCTAGCAGACACAGAAGGGCAGCACCAGCTTCAAACAAGAACATCTGTAAAATGTGTAGCTCATGCTCAGATATGGCCCACGAACTAGCACACCTGGAAATGGAAAACAAGGTGCTGTAAGTTCCCTACGTGCCTACTGTTCACTCCCCATAGCGTGGTCTCCTGTGAAACCCAGAGATGACTGACGTGCTGTTTGGCTTCCTTTTAAGGACAATAGTGATCCCCGGAAAAGGGAAGACCCATTTGTCGTCCCAGGAATGGATCACAGCCTTAAATTTAGCAGGCTGGGCCGACATTCTCAAGTGCTGGTGCCTATCATCCACAGCTCCATTTTCCTTAAAGAACATACTATCTTTCGGAATTGAAGGATATACAAAACGTTCTTAATTCATTCGTGTCTAGTTGCGCCATTCTGCCTTCGACTAGAGCCTTTGGTTAGTACTTAGGCATAAAATATACATCCAAACAGTCTTTTTCCTCCCCCACCATCTCTAAATTATACGGGTCACTGCCTTGCCCTCAACTCCAATTTGACAATCCCACTCTGGTGTGAGAAGAAACGAACAGGATCAGGTTACTTTGCCCTAAACAGTTAATTCATCTCACATGGTTGAGCGGCTCATTCCCAGGAAGCGCCTGCCCACGCTCAGAAGCGGGTCAGCCCCAACTGTCACGGGGCTGAGGGCTCTGGGTGGCAGCAGAGGCCCCTCCTTCCTGCCGCGCCCCCGCCAGAGAACACCACGTATTCCGACAATTAAAAATAGAATAAACGTTTGTTTCACGTGTTCATCTTCCGTCATCCAAAATACCTGATGCGCCAGGCTGTTATTAATGAATTAAAAATGTGGAACTAATATTAAGAATCTGGAGAGGCTTGAAGAAGTTACATTCGCTGGACGATTCCCTCACATTTAAAAGAGATGAATCAGTGTAGAATTCTTTTAAGGAACGGTTGTCATTGGCAGAGTGGAAACCACGGCCTGAAAAACAAAGCCGCCTTCACGGCCGGCTCTCTAGATTCCAGCGCTGTGTCAAGGTAGCCCCCCGCTCTCTGCCTGGGCCTCCGGCAGTGGCTCAGATGTTCCAGTTGTTTTGCTGAGGTGTCTGTGGGTATTAGGCCCTCCTGCTTTTGATCATCCTGACTCGCTTTCTCCTTCTGAATTGTGCTTCTGTAACCAATTTACAGGGCTCCGTATTCAGTTTCAGCTGCCCCGTGGAAGCCGACGCGGACGGCGCGGCCTGACGCTTGAGTTTCTTTGGGCACTTGCTCTCCCTTCGCCGATGAGCTTGCTTATGTGTCACCAGCTGGCCTCCTGGGTCATACGTAGGCTCGCTGATTGCAGGCAGCAAGGTCCCCATATAAGGCTTCTGGGGTCCTTTACCGGCTCATGTCCATCCACGTCCCAGGTAACCGCTCTGTGATGCTCCAGTGTTGCTCTCTTGGGGTCTGTCCCAAACAAAGGGAAATGGGTTGAAGAGTGTCGTGCCAGGGAGTCAGCCCACCTTAGGGTCAGCCCTACAATGACCTCTCCCTTTGCCCCTCAGTTTTTTGGGGATTTGAAAAAAGTGAATTAACTCTTTTTTTTTTTTTTGTAGAATCTGCAGGAATTTCATAACCTGTCCAATGATTACACACACACGCGCGCGCACACACATTTTCCCCTCTAATAAAGATTTCTTTGCCAAGAGAGAAATCCAGAGGCTCAGTAATACATTTATTCCAGGGTAACAATGAGAGTTTAGAATGCTTTCAGGATCTACTTGATGATTCCCAACTTTCAAATTTGTAACAACTCACCCCAAAGGCCAGCATCTATCTCAAACCCAACACTAACCTTCAAAAAGCCCCTTCCAAGAAGGCCCCTAACTGTGTCCTCTTTTTGTGACCTGTGCCCCCCAAAAGGTTTTACGGCTTTGCCATGGTCTGCCTCCCGCTCCCCTAGGCCGGGCCCCAACCCATACAAATTCCTCTCCACATCTCTCTTACAAACCTCTGAATGGCAATGGAGGCAAAGCAGAATTCTGCCCCCGCCTCCAGTTGTCTTCCTCCACTATCGCTATTGGGGCTGCAGCTCTGGGTGAGAGGGGAGGTAAAGCGCCGTCTCGTGTCCCTTCCTCTTCCCTCCAAGCCGCCGCCCAGGAGCAGAGCGGAAAACGATAATAAAGACACCAGGGACGGTTAGCCCATTTGACTAAACAAGTCCCTAGGGATGCAGACTTTATTTCAAAGTCCGCCACCGGGGTGAGGGCTTCGGGACTGGCTGGCTCTTTTCTTGTCTGGTGTTCATTCCTGGGGAGAGGGCATTGAGCTGCTGAGACCTTTGTCTCAGGGAACCTAAATATCCCTCCCACAGCATTATGTGGAGTGGCCGCCTGGGCCTTTCAGACACAGAGAGGCATGCAAGGGGAGGTGGGGGACTGGCACTTCAGAGGGGACAGGGAGGGGACCAGCACGGGAAACAATGGGGGCCGGAGGCTTTGTAACTCAGAACTCTCCTCTGAGTTTCTCCCCTCTCAACTCTCCTCCTCTGACCTCCCCAAAGTGGCCCAGACAATGGAATTGTGGGAATCTCAAAATCAACACAGCTTTGCCAGGCCTGTTACATTTCTGCTTGAAGTCTTGCCTCCAGATGGGAGAAAGTCGTTGAAGGGAGGGGGTCTTCATGTAGGGTAGCCCAAGTTGGGCTGCACGAAACGGGGCAATGGCTTTGTCAGGGAGCCCCAGTCACGATCCTGAGTTTCTGATTTTCTTTTAACGACTGGCAAGACCACAGCCCAGGCCCATCGCCACAGCAGGCTATGAAAGACACCGCTTTGAAGCCGACTTAAGTCTGCAGATCAAAAATACTTTTAGTCATCACTCAGTGCTGGCAAAATTAATGGAGTGCTCTGTAGCCCCCAAATCATTCTTATTAAAGAGCTGACACACGGGCTTCTCCCAACTCAAGCGTTCAGGAGGGTAGAGGGACCCTCTTGCATTACCAGTATTTTGATTTTTGGTGAGTTCAGCTTTCCTCTCCTCACGTCCATTTCTAATTTGAGAAATGTGGAGAACTGGAGTTTCCGATTAATTTCATTCATGCGTTATACTGGTTGGTGATGGAAGAGCCGCAGAGGTTTAACTGGATTTGGAGAAGTAGACCCCCAGACTTTAAAGGACTCTGCCTGCATAAAAGTACCCAACCACAGTGGAAATTGGGATGAAACATACAGCCCTGCTTCTGATGTCTTTCCATGGCTTTTTGGTTTGGATTGAACAGAAAACCCAGAGCAAACAGTCTTTCTGAGGACATTAGCTTCTGCTTTTCAATTTTTTTTCCGAGCTAGAGAAACGCCAACATTTTCCAGCCTCAAAAGAATATTTTGATTTAGATCTGCTCCAAACTTGCCGAAGGACTATGGATTTCTTATCTCGGAGGGTCCTGCTACTCCCGGTGCACGGGAAAGTTTGTTTTCGAGATCTTTGGGGGGATGGCGGCTAGCTGTGGTAACATGCTTAACCCCAATTGATGTAGATTTTCTGCTCCTGGGCAGTATGTGCCAGTCAGGGCGTCTCGGTGCTGAGTCTCAAGAAAGAAAGCTCTGTTTTTTTCGATAGTCCAAATCAGGTGGGATGCAGGGGATCAACTGTGTAGAAAAATAAACCAGACAATAAAGTCGGCCTCCTCCATTACTGACTTTTTCGATAACTTGTTACTCTTGATTTCTTCCTGTTCTAGCTCTTTAGCTCTCTCATTACAATTTGATTTATAATTCCAGCGGCATTTTCTGAAAGAAGGTGGTTGTGTCTTGGAGGCAAGGTGGAATCAAACCCAACTGGGTCTGTGGTTGAACATGGCATTTGCCAGTGTTAGATGTAGTCATTAAAACAAAACAAATCAAAACCCCAAACATCCAACCCCCCCAAACTAGGAGGGTGCGGGGTTGTGGGGGAAAAGGACATCTGCTCTGGGCTTGCCTGACTTCAGCTGGCTTAGGAGGTACCGGGCCTGGTCACGTTGGAGAGGGTGGCGAGGAGGGCTTGCAGCCTCCTGTTGTGGTTTGTTGGGCCTGCAGAAGTGTGGTTTAGATATTGAACGCTTTTTGATCAATATTTATGTTGTAGGAGTCCATGCTCCTCCCTCCCACCTTATGCCTAGTCCTCATCGCTCACTGATGTTCACTTACCTGACTTCTGAAGGTGTTTGAGATTCTGTCAGACACAGTTCAGGCTTTGGGGATAGATGCTTGTGAGTAGGAGAGAAAGCCCTTGTCCTCGTGGGGCTTTTGTCCTAGGACAGGAGACGGACATGGAACAGCCCAATGAGTAATTACCAAGATCGTTTTCGACGGTAACGTGTGCTCTGAAGAAAATGGCTGAGGGTGATGTGAGAGAGGATGACGGAGGAGGGACATTACTTACAATGGTGAGGACAGTCATTGTGAGGGTGACATGGAGCTGAGCCCTGTGACACTCTGAGGGAGTGGCGTTCCTAGCACAGGGAATGCCAAGTGCAAAGTCAGGAGGAGGCTGCGATGACATTGCAGAGGTCCCGCATGGCTGGGGTGGGAAGACCGAGGGGCGGATGGCGATGACAGTGCAGCAGTGGTCTTTCCAGGTCTGGGTCATGCTGCGGGTGCCATTGGATGAGCCTGGAGTTGGGGCCGGGTGTGGTACTCAAGGCTGGACTAGGTGCCTGTTGATACCGAATCTGACTCTGAAACTGTCCAGTACAGCATGGGCCACCTGGAGACTGGACTGCCCATAGAATGAGAGTTTGACCCTTACAGAGAGACTGGGACAGACGTACGGAAGTACCATAGGGGCAGGCAAGCGCTCCAGCCTCACGTGGCAAGCAGAGGAAAGAGGGTATGGTGAGGTTAAGTGGACTGACCACAATGACTCACCCAGGTAGTGGGCAGCACCTGAAATAAAGCCCCACTGTGTTGTTTCCTTTCGCTGGAAGCATGGTACTATGGCTTCTCCCCTGTATTGCCTCATTATTATTCACTTACGCGGGGGTGATCTGAAAGGGAGCATTGTTTCAGAATCAATACGGGGCCCAGTTCGTGTAGCACAGTGAGTGTCCGCACTTCAAGTACCTCCTTATCGCCAGCGCACAGAGGAGGGTGGGTCCAAATAAAACACATGATCGGGCTTTGTTGACTCTCCAGGCCCAGCAGCTGTATTCGTGGGGCTCTTTACATCCATTCCCCTGATGAACCAGGTTTTCTCACTTTCAGTTCTCTGGGAACTTCTAAATAAAGCTCTTGCTGAAAAATGACAAGAGTGTTTGGGTTGAATAGCTGAACAGAAACCGTTTGCTCAGTGGAGTTCATACTTGCAAAATGGGGAAAATATGTAAGAAATGGCCACCCCACTCTGAGAAGGCAGGAAGGGGCTTAATCATTTACCTTCTGGCATTCTGTATCACGTTTCGATTTATGATGCTAGACCGATATACTTAGCACGGACTTCAAAAGGAGGTTTTCTCTGACTCTACAGGTCTGCAATTAGAAACGTAAAACAAATTTTTACTATGTTTTTGCATTTGGCCTTCCCTAATTGTCTGTAATTGGATTTAGCCTGGGCATAGGTGTGGCGCTATAGTGATTTTGAAAAGCTCTGGATTATCAGAATTATGCCATTATTGAAAATTTTTCGTGCCATTCTTACTTGTTACCTGCTTTCTGTTCTTGAGCTATTTATTGTCACTGCTCCCTGGGGCGCACTTTCAGGATGAAGGGTAGCTTTAGGTCACATGGATCCTAGAACATTCAAAGGGAGCGTGTTTCAGAATTCCTTTTTTTGTGTGTATGTCCCATTTAATAGACCTGTGGGCCTGGTCTTCCCTGTAAGTGTGTTTTGCTTGCTTTATATGCTGTTTAAATATTTTCTGAGTCAACATAGAAAAAGACTTTTAAAATAAAAACCTGGAGTCGTAGTTCCTCTTGAAATAGCAAAAGAGCTAGCAGCTGTGAGCCTACCCAGAGCTTGTGCTCACCCCGAATCCATAGTCCCCCCACTCCCTGTCGTCTCCCTGCCCCCCGAGGCTGAGTATCAGTGTGTAATTTGTGGTAACACTGTTGTATCTTTAGAGTAGAGAAATATTTCTCTGTACTCATGTCTTTATTTCCACTTTAAAAGTGGAAACACAGAAAATGACTCAGTTGGCTGTGAGCTTGACAAAATGCGGGGTGCAGTGTGCTTCATCTGCTGATACCAGGCAGGCAGGTCCTTTTGCAGTGGGCTCCTAGATTCGTTTGCATGTGTTACCTTCACCCTTGTGTCCCCTCTCCTAGAAGTAACCTTCCCCACATTTTCTTTTGAGTTCTCAGCTAAAATGTCATCGCCGTGCCTGTCTGGATTCCTCCGTTGCAACTGGTGGGCCCGCCCTGTGCGCTGGTACTTTCCCCACCATGACGCGTGCCACGCTTTCTGCATATTTAACCGTCTGCCTTTGACTCTAAGTTTTATAAGTTCAGGGGCTGTCTTTTCATTGCCATAACCCAATTCTAGGACATAGTAGGTGTGCAACAATAATTTTTTTTTAAATAAAAAAACAGGGAACGATGTCACTGTAATCCAATTACAGTATAATGCCATTTTATTTGAGTTATTGCACCAAGGTTTTAAATGAATGCATTACAGTTCCAGCCTGGGAAGATGGCTTCTAAAAGAGGATTTTTCTTCTTTTAACTCTGGAACAGAAATGGGTTTGAATCATTGCCGTAGGAATAACACCGTTCACGGAATAAGTATTGATTGAGCCCCTTCTACATGCTGGTGCTGTTCACGTTGCTGCAGATGCAACCATCTCTCGTGAAACGTGCTCTGGTAGGACTGGGGGAGGTCCAGACAGTGAGCGCATCAAACCGAGGTGAGCGCAGGGTTTGAGAAACACTATGAAGAGGGTACAGCGGGTGGGTGGACTGGAGAATGGCTGAGGGTGCAGGCAGAGACAGGCTCCCGCAGCTGGCATTGCCCAGAACCTACCTGACCTACTGTTTCTTGACCTACTTGGGCTGAGATTTGAATGATAAGAAAACGTCACCCTTACAGCCTCTATGGAAAACAGCATGTAGGATCCTTCAAAAAAATACAAAATACAAAATAAATAAAAATAGAGCTATTATATGATCCAGGAATTCCACTTCGGGGCACATATCCAGAAAAACAAAAACACAAACATTTGAGTAGATCTCTGTGCCCATAATGTTCATAAGAGCATTATTTAAAATCACCAGGTGCAAGCAACCTGACCGTCCATCGATGGATGAACGGACAAAAAAGGTGTGACACACACACATGCACACGCATACAAAGGAATATCGTCCATCCACAGAAAGAACTCCTACCATTTGCAGCCACACACATCGAACTTGAAGGCATTATGCTAAGTGAAATAAGTCAGACAAAGAGAAATGCCGTATATGTTTTCACTTATATGTGGAATCTTTAAAAAAAAAGTTCTAGAAAAGGAGATCAGACTTGTGTTTGCCAGAGGTGGAGGGTGGGGGTGGGGGAGGGGAGAGGAGAGGGAGCTGGTCCGAAGGCACACACTTCAGTTATGAGATAAACCAGGCCTGGGGATGTGATGTGCAACAGGGTGGCTACAGTCGACACCACTCCATGATATACGGGAACATTGTGGGGAGTAAATCCTAGAAGTTTTCAGCTCAAGGAGAAAATTTTCTTTTTGTCTATATTTTCTTTATTGTATGTATATGGGAAGATGGATCTTAGCTGAACCTATTGTAATCATTTCACAATATGTGTGAATCGACCAACCATGCCGTATGTGTTAAGATTACACAGTGACCCAAATGTACACAGCATTAAGTATGTTAATTATTTCTCAATAAAACTGAGGGGAAGGCAGGATGAAAAAGAAAACTTGAAAAATGAAAATAAAGAAACTATTAAAAGAAAAGAAAACATCCCCTCAGGAGGATCTAGGGGAAGTGCGCTCCGGGTATCGCGAAGAACCAGTGCAAAGGCCCTGGGGTGAGCACCAGCTCTGTGTGTTTGAGGGACCAAGATGACAAGGCCGATAAAGCTGGAGCCGGGATGGGCAGCGTGGACTGAGATGAAGTCAGAAAAGCAGGCAGGGGCTGCAGCAGGCAGGGTGCTAGGGGCCACGGGGAGCCTGGGTTTTCATTCCGAGGTGTGCTGTGCCTTTTATAGACAGACAGACGCCAGATTTCTCCTGGCAGAGTGGTGTCCCAGAGAAACTGTGGCCTTGAGAATTAAACAGACCTTGGACTGAATCTTCCCTCTACCTCCTACCAAGGATGACCTTAAGCAAGTCTTCCATTTTTCCGAGCTCAGGCTTTAGCCTAAAATAGGATTAATGCTTTCGGTATGACTTATTCCTTTTTTCATTCATCCCACAAATACCTACTGCATTGTTACTGTATATCGGGCCCTGGAGACAGACCCACGACTAGAACAGATGAGTGTTTCCTGCCTCCTTGGGGCTCATGGTCTGCCCGTTGGTGACATTCAACTAATAACAAGCACGACAAGGTGACTCCAGGTAGTGGGGTTCAGGTTGTGGTCGATGCTATGAAGAAAAGACCAGGGCGACAGGTTAGGCAGACCGGGGGGCAGCCACTGACCCGGTACATTGCCCCCCTTTTACTTCTGAGGACTCTAAGGGTGGGGGAAGTCAGGTGGCTTCCTCAAGGTCACATTACATGTAAGAGACAGAACCAGAAATCAAAGCCAGTCTTTTTGGTTCCACAGTCTAAGGCACTACATAGTTTTTGGTTTTACTTGCCAAGAAGTGGAATATTTTGGGTGGATATATGTGTTTTGTTTGGATGATTTATATCTGAGAACTCAGAATTAATGCCTGAACCAACATGATAACTGCTTAATGCTGGGCTACGTAGTACCGGATCGAATTATGTGGCTTAAAATGGCCGGGGCCTGAGGGCTCAGTCTGTACTGGGTGCAGCCTGGGGTCTGAGTGGGTGCTTTCCATAGTCACCACCCTTTAGTCTAACCTTCAAGGCTTCCAGAGCACTTTCAGGCCTGCTCCACTTGATATTATCCCAAACTTTTGAAAAAATGTTACTCATCCTGATTTAGATAGAGACACTGAGATTCTGAAGAGTAGTTAAGTGACGTGTGTGGGCTGCACAGGTACCAAGTGACAGGGACAGGACTTGAATGTGGTCCTCACAGTCTAAATCCTAAACTTATTGTACCTACTGCCTCCTTCCCAGTGTCCTCCCCACTGCCAGCTGCCCCCTCCTCTCTAACCGTGCCGCTAGGAGAATACTTCAGAGTGGAACACCCTCAATAAATATGTTTTGACTGTAGGGGTTTGCTAATTGTAGGGTATGATCTAATCTCAGCAATTGATGCCACTTTTGATGTGAATCAATGACTTACCTTTAGTAGTGGTATTTGGACAGTCAGGCATCTTTTAAAAAAAATTTGCTTTTGTAAGGTTTATTTTATTCTCATTCAAGAGAGAGGGGAAGGAAGAGAGAGAGAGAGAGAGAAGGAAACATCAATAGGTTGCCTCCCACACATGCCCTGACTGAGGATAGAACCCGCAACCTAGGTATGGGTCCTGACTGGGATCAAACCAGTGATCTTTTGGATACGGGATGAGGCTCTTTTGGAGCCTTATTTTAATCCACACGCGTCCATACTCTCTCCACTCCAGCCATGCCGATCTCCACGCCAGAGGCTCTTCTCATGCCCGGCCCTCTATCTAGAACCCTCTTTCACTTCCGGTTCCCACAGTCAAGTCACATTCCCTTGGAGTCCCCAGTTTCTTATCACAGCTCGGGCCTACCTTTCCTGGGTCGAATTCCTTTCCTGTAGACTCTGTGACATCGTACTTCCGCTTTGAAGCCCTTTCAGTACTTGACAATTTTAAACTTTTATTCACATGAGTATTAGTCTCTCCTCCGCGGGCCCGTGAGCTTTGCAAGTGCAAGGACCTTGCCTGCTTTTGCCCCCGCCACCCCTATAGTCGTGGTCCTTGTGGATTTAGCAGAGGTCTCCTGGCCGGGAGCAGTCAGGGGAGATCCCCATGAGGCTGGAGGGTCTGATCTCTTCAGTCCCAGGGAGCTGGGTTGGAGTGGTTGACCTGAATTGCTGTCACTACCAGAGCTATCATCACAGCCACCACCATCATGCCGTCATCATTACCGTCACCAGTAATCTTAGCTCTGGTATCACAGCAACACCAACTGGTATTTTCCACTGTGGGACATAACCGACTGTTCCTTCGCCTCCTGAGAACGTTGAGCGTTCTGATGAAGTTGCCTCAGATATCAATATTATACCGTCAGTCGCTCTCTTTAAAACAATTACTTTAGGCCTTACAGAGCTTAGGTCTTCCATTTGGAAAACATACAAATCCTTCTAAAAGTGAAAACTGGTGTCTCCTTTATTCATTTAGCAAATATTTATTGAGGATCGATACAGTGTGTAAGGCACTGTATTAGAGGCCGGGGATACAGTGCCCCCGTGGAACTTATAGTAGAAGGAAAGGCGGACAAACAGATGAATCAGAAAACATGTCAGGAATGTAAACACTATAATGGAAACAAAGTGACATAGCAGAGCCTGAGGGGGCTGTTTTAAATCGAATAGTGTATTAATCGTTTGACAACGTGACAAGCAGCATTAAAATCTCAGTTGCTAATGACAACAGGGATTTATTTTGAGGCTCCTCATTTATTGGTGGGCTCGCCATTCACTATGAACCGGTGATTATCTGAGCACATTCTTCTCAGCGGACCAATTGGATCTCGGCAGCACAAGCGGGTGAGTAGAGATGTGTCATGGCTCTAAGGGCCTCAGCTCAGGCCTGGCCCACTGTCACCCACACCCACACATCCCTGGCCAGGGCCAATCAGATGACTGATACCAGTGGAGAGAAGTTGTTGCTCTGCCTACAATAAGAGGCACTGAAAAGACACCCACAGGGGTATGAATGTAGAATCCTACGACTGGAAACAGAGCTGGGAACCACGGTCAAGTGTGCCCCGGAGTTCGGGCACCCTCCAAGTAGGTGTCATTCGAACTCAGACCTAAACAAAGAGAAGGAACCAGCCCGGTGATGATCTCCATGAAGAGCTCCAGGCAGGGGGCGCCGCTGGAAGGGAGTCCCATGACAGGCACAGGCTTGGAAGATTGGGTGAAATGGAAAAGAATCAAGTGTGGGTGGAGGGGGTGGCCAGAGGGAGACTTGGAGGCAGCAGGAGCCTGATCACGGGGGCCTGGCAGGTGACACCAATGGCTGGGGTTTTGCAGTGGGAAGAAAGCGTGTGACGTGTGTACTTGTGTTTTCTAAAGAAAGCTCTGGCCATATCTGATATCTGTTGTCTGGCAGGTAGGCAAATAGGACAGGTCAGCTCTGAAAACCTACAAGAAGGATGACCTGAAACCCCAGAGGTTTTTTCTCAAAGGATTCAAAAGCCACCCTAGGACATTAGAGGACAAGGGAGCCCAAGCCCTGGTCTCTCCCCCCGTATCCGGGCAGAGACCCTGTTCCCCAGGACTGCACCTCCTTAGGAAGCCACGTGTCTTGTCCTAGAGAGGGAGAGTTCAGGGTGGGCCCCAGATATGTATGCCACTCCGACACAACCTCCTAATTGAGAGCAGAAGCCTCAATAAGGAATCACTTTAGAAGAAAGGCCGTGCTTTAATTTATTGTTTTTTTTCCCCCTAAAGTTTAAACATTCTCTGCACTTGAGTGGCTGTTGCTTATGCATCTGACTTATTTAGGCAATTTGCTGTTGTGTGTGTGGTCCAATCCAGCCTGTTTCAGTAAGTGGATGTTAGAGGCTTGGAAATTGTCCAATGGGCATTTTGTGTATGTGTGTGTGTGTGGGGGGGCAGAGGGAGTGGAAGGAGGGAGGAAAGAAAGAGAAGAGAGAAGGAGGAAATGAGGGGGTGGAAAGAGGGAGAAGGAGGGAGCAAGGAGGAGAGAAAGAGGGTGAGTGAATGTTTTAACTAGCAGCTCGGGTGTGGTGTTCACAGATGAATCATATACATTTAATTTGAAGAATGGATTTTTTTTTTTTTACATGTTGGCTGTTGTCAGTCATATTGCCGGCAGACGGACATGGTTTAAATTAGCGTTGTGGAAGCCATGCACTGCAGAGGAGAGCGTGACTAAGTTACTGAGAGCAGCCCACGAGGACCAAGCATCCAACCATCTCAGCAAATGGAGAGACTTTCTATGGAGCTTTTCACCAGCTGCGTCCTTGGTCATTGAGCACAACGTGTAACCATTTGCGCAGGGACTATTTTGGGAAAAGACAGTCATTGCACCAAGGGTACAGCTTAGGTTTGAAATTTTGTTTGGATCTCTTGCCAAGAAATTGGCGTCCAAAAATTAAATGTGAAAAATGTGAAGGGAATCGGGAGCTAAGGCAGGGGACCCAGCCCCCCAGCCCCGACGTTAACTCTTGCCAACCTGCTCTAAAATAATGTGGCCGGGTCGGAAGTCTGCCGCGTAAACAACAGATAATGGGCTCCCATGCTTCAATTTCTATGATGCTCTTGTGGGTGATAGACATAACAGGAGGTTCAAAAGTAAAAAGGCTAAGATGCCATCTTGGTTTCATCACTGCTGGGCCGTGCGAGCCTGGACCAGTCACCTCCCGTCTTCGGGCCTGAGTTTACTCATCTGTAACCTGGGAGCGATAGTGGACATCTGCTGGGTTTTGAGAAGGATGAATGAGCTCATGTGTATGAAAGGTCTTTTTCAACTTGCGTACAGGTGCCAACATGCACGATGACTTTGACTGATGGCAGCGACAAGCTGAGGGTTAGCAATGGGGACCAGAACAATGAAGAGTTCGGAAAGAAGGATTTGAAGGTTGTTTTTTTTTTTAAATTCCTGGGGCTATTGAACTGAATAATCGAAGAAAGAGGCTGCGGCAAATGTTTTATCATAACTCCAACTCCGGGGGAGTGGATTTGGAAAATGGTGGGAAGCAGATTGTGACCAAAGGCAAGGAAAAATAAAATGAGAACAAATCTGCAACAGGTTTAAATCTGATGTTTTCCTGAACCTCATAAGCCAATAAAATACTTTGAGCACCCCATCTTATTCTCATTTCCACATGTTACAGGCCCATCGGCTTGGGATAATCAACAGTTCCTTCAACAGAGGGAGAAACATCAGATGCTTAGGAACAGCTACAGGTGAAGGGCACTGGGAGGAGGCAGGTACGAGGTCTCCAGGATAAACACCCTCTCAGTAAACAGGCGTAAGGCTCCCGGCTCGACACGGTCACTCAGGAGGTGCTTATTGTGTTGATGAATGAACGAGTTACAGGAGACGAAAGAAGGAGTTGGCGACCCAGAATCAAATTCTGCTCATTCTTCAAGTCCCAGCCGAAGTCTCACCTCGTCTGTGTGATCCTTGCACCCACGAGGTGTTCTTTTCGCCCTGGTTCTCACAGCTTGTGTCCTGGGGATGGCTCCTTTGGGCCAGTCTTTACTCAAGTCTATGGGCCATGCCTCTATTAAGTCTTTAAAAAATATAAAAGAGAGGGTTTTTAGTTTATTTTTCTGAAGTGTGGCTCATGTTCCTGGGGCTGCCTTCTGCACTGAAGGCCCAGAAGAGTAAGGGTCCCCCGCGACTGCTGAGTTCACAGCCCGGAAGGGAACATTATGGTAAAAAACCAACATGTCTCCACAGAAGATCTACGAGAGGCCAAAAAGCACATGAAAAGATTCTTCACATCTTTAGTCATTAAGGAACCACAAATCAAAACCACAGTGAGCCCTGGCCAGCCTCTGCTGGTTGGAGTGTCAGCCCGTAACTGAGAGGTTGTGATTCAATTCCTGGTCAGGGCACGCACCTAGGTTGTGGGTTCAATCCCCCGCCCAGGCGCAAACAATCTCTGGTCCTGGCGCGTACAGGAGGCAGCCAATTGATGCTTCTCTCTTGCATCGATGTTCCACTTTCTTCCTTCCTCTCTTTCTAAAACAAACATGTAAAAAATGTCCTTGAGGAGGATAAGAAAAAACAAAACACAGTGAGATACCACTTCATATCCACGAAGACGGCTATGGCTGCGTTTGACCAAACAGAAAATACCAAGTGTTGGTGAGAATGTGGAGGAATTGGAGCGCTTGTGCACTGGTGGTGGGAATGTGAAACAGTGTAGCCACTGTGCAAAATGGTTTGGATGTTCCTCAAAAGTTACACATAGAATTAGCATATGGACTGGTAATTCCGCTCCTAAGTATATACCCTAGAGGATTAAAAACAGGTGTTCAAACAAAAACTTATACATGAATGTTTGCAGCAGCACTATTTACAATTGCCCAAAGATGGAAACATCCTAAATACCTATCAACAGATGAACAAATAAGTGATGGCATACTGTTCAGCTGTAAAAAGGAAGGAAGGAAGCACTGATACACGTTACAACATGGATGAGCCTCTGAATCACATCACGTGAAAGATGCAAGACACAAAAGCCACCTATCGAATGACTCCATTTATACGAGCCATCAAGATTAGGTAAGTCCGTAGAGACAGTAAGATGAGTGTGCGCCAGGGGTGAGGGGAGGAAGGAAGGGAGAGCGGCTGCTTCATGGGTACGGCGTTTTCCTTTGGAGTGAGAATGTGTAGAAGTACTGGTGATGGATGCACATCCTTGTGACTGTCCTTAATGACAGTGAATTGTACATTTTAAATGGTTAATTTTACATTATGTGCATTTTTACCCCCAGGGAAAAGAAATAGTTACAAGGAAACTCCAATAACTATTCATGACTTAATAAGACGTGTAAGAGGTGCGTGGTCCCAGCACTGCGGGCACACAGGTGGAGAGAGACCGCCTTTGTCTGGGGGTGTCGGGTGGGATAGGTTGTGGAAGGAGGTGGCCTCACCCGAGGAGTCCCTTGAAGGGGGAGGCAGTGTGCTCCGGGCAGAGAGGGCAATGCGGGCAAGAGCACGGAAGTGTGAACGAGCGTGGTTTGTTTCGGGAACGTGAATCTTCTTGCAGGTTGGTGAGTGGGACAGGCTGGAAATAGTGTGATTGAAAGACAAGGGGAAACCGTTGATCGCGGACTTTGTGCCTGACAGCAGACTAAGGGCTTTGCATCGCTAAGTCACCTAGTCCTCCCAACACCTCTGCTATTGCTGCCAGTCTCCCCTGTGATGATGTCGAGTGTGAGAGAAAGTCATTTGCCCAACGTTGTATGGAATCTGCACTTTACAGTGCCACACGGAGAACACAGAGTCAGGAGTTTGTAAGAAGGTGAACCGGAAGCTCCATCCCTCTCACTTAATGCCTCTTTGTAAGATGTTCAACGGTGCATACAGGGGTGTCAGGAGAAGCATTGTTCTTGAACCAACATAAACTTGCGTTTGTGTTAGTTGGCATTCTTCAGTGAAACAAGACCAGTAGGAGATTATCTGTCTATCTATCTATCTATCTATCTATCTATCTTCAGAGAGAGATTCAGTATAAGGAATTGGCTCATGAAGTTATGGAGGCTGAGAAGCCGTGCAAGCTGGAGACCCAGGAGAGCTGGTGAAATATTTAAGTCTGAGTCCCAAGGCCTAAGAACCAGAGACACTGAGGGAGGAGAAGATTGATGTCCCAGCTCCCACAGTCAGAGAGGAGGGGGCAAATTTTTCCTTCTTCTTTCTTTGTGTTCTACTCGGGCCCTCCACTGATTGGATGATGCCCACCCACATGGGGGAGGGCAGTCCCACTTTACGGAGTCCACTGGTTTAAGTGCTAATCTTGTGTGGGACACCCTTAAGTGTGGGATATCCACAAGTCATGCTCAGCCAGCTCTCGGGGCACCCTGTGATTCAGTCAGCTTGACACATAAAATTAACCATCACGTGTGTGTTACTGATCTCTTCTGTGTTGAGTTGCAGAAGACAGTTGTGAGATTCTGTTGCTTTTTATTACAGTTTTAAAAATAGTTAAAATATATTTAAGCAGACCTAGAGCAGACTTTTGTGGGTTGCTTGGGTTACTGGGTCCAACAGAACAGTTTGAAAATCACTGCTCAAATTATCTTATCAGAAGCTATGTAGCCCTGTCAAGTCATATTATGCATGCCTCTTAAGTCTTTGGGTAGATTACTATCTTCTTTGGGCCCATGCAATAGCTTGTCAAAAATTGTTCCATCAATGACAGACTCATCTTCAGGTAGAACCTCTGCGAATTGAACTTGGTAAATGATCATTTGCCCATTTCATTATGCATTTCTGAAATGTCTCTTTATGAGCAATTTTATTTTTGACCTTTGTAACTGCTGCAAAATTCTTTATAGTTCGGCCACATTTCTTAGTTCATCTTTTAAAAAGTCTTCTTTTAGAATAATTTTAGATTTACAGAAAAATTACAAAGATAAAAGAGTTCTTGTGGAGTCCACACCCAATTTTCCCTACTAGTAACATTTTACATTTATGGTATCTTTGTCACAATGAATGAATATTGATATGTTGTTATTAAGCAAGTCTATTTTATTCAGATCTTTTTGTCTGTGTTTATCTAACATCCTTCTTCCATGTGAGAATCCCACCTGGGACACCATTACACCTCGTTGTCGTGCCTCCTTGGGCTCCCCTTGGCTGTGACAGTTTCTTAGACTTTCCTTGTTTTTGACAATCTGGACAGTTTTGAGGGGTACCGGTCGGCAGTTTGGTAGAATGTCCCTCAGTTGGGATTTTTCTGGTGTTTTTCTCACAGTAAGACAGGGAGTTGTGGGCTTTGGGAGGTAAAGTGCCATTTTTATCACCTCACATCAAGGGAACGTTCTGTCAGCATGACTTACCGCTGTTGGTGTTGAACCTGACCGCCTGGCTGCAGCTGTTTGTCGGGTTCCTTCACTGTCAGGCCCTCCCCCCCTCATCCTGTGCTCCCAGGAAGGAAGTCTGCACGGAGGAGTGGGAAGTTACGCTCTACAGTGGTACGTTATATCATCTTTTCATTTTTCTCCTTTCTGTTCTCAGTGAAGGAGGCTACTGGGTCAGCATAAAGTGAGAATCATCTGCACGGTTTTTCCACAGTGGCGCTATTGACAACTTGGGCAGGATAGTCCTTTGCCGTGGGGGCCGCCCTGCGCATTGTAGGGTGTTTACCAGCTTCCCTGACCTCTACGCACTAGATGCCGGAAGGAAGCCACGTCCAACCACCAAAAGGGCTTCCGCATATTTCCGGGTGTCCTCCTAGGGGCAAGGGCCCCTCCTCCCTACCCACTCTAATGCCACTATAAGAGAGAGCTTTCTAAAGAAAGGAAACTACAGTAGAATAAAACACTATTCCCTCTCCAGGCACAAAGCTATTACACCCCAGAGAGAATACCGTTCATGAGTTCAACAGGACTGAGCGCTTAGGAAATACATGTATTTATTCGGTGCCCAGGTGATGCCTGGTCCCAGGCACAGAGCCCAGGACAGGAGTCAGTGGCTCTGCCCTGACTGGGGCACGTGCTCCCCCAGAACACAGCATGGATGGTGCCCCTACGGCTGTGCATGGCAGTGTCCCTGAGCTTACAGACATTAACGAGATTCCTACCGTGCCTCCTCCTCTGCGTCAGTCAGGATGGACAAGGTTATGCTGTGGTAACAAACATGCTAAAAGCCTCAGTGGTTTAGAACATCTGAGATTCATTTCTCCTTCACGGTACACGTCCTGTGAGGGTGAGAGTGACCCCAGTCTTTGGAGTTACTCAAGAGCCCAGGGTGCCAGGGCTGTATCTTGACCTATGCTTCGCGATCTCCATGGCAGAGAAGAGTGTGCACTGAAGTGTCTCAGGCTGGCAGTGCTCTATTTCTGGAAGTGATGTTCTTCATTTCCACACACTTTTCGTTGGCCAAACCAAGTCACGAGGCCATGCCTAACGTTAGCAGGCAGGAAGGGACAATTTCACCATGAACCCGGGTGGAGGAGACCCAGAATACTAGTGAACTGTCCAAATGACCACCACAGCTTGGAAATCCAAAGGGTGCTATCGTGACTCAGCTATCATTGACGCATCAATCTATCAGTAGCTCCTGGGACGCCCCCCAACCCTGATGACTAGACCTCAAAAATATTTGTTGCGTGAAATGAATACGTCAAAACATCTAGATTTTTTTTTTCAGGGGGAGAAAGTCGCCCAGAAAGTCATCAGGGTAGTTGATGTTTCAACTCAGTCAAACACCTCGATTTAGGGTTTGGTTGTGTTTGAACCGGGCCTGGTCCTTGCCTCTGCCTGTGGTTTTCTTAATGTAATAGCTCACTAGGACAGAGAGCTGTGGAATCAGAGCTTCGTGTGAAGATTTTTGTACGTGCGTCTCGGGGGGAGACATGGAGATTTCGGTGAACTTAGCCCCGCCTCCCAGCTTGCCCCCATGGACCAGGAGCCCTAGGGAGAGGGCAAGCTGCAATTAAGGAACCAAAGGCGCTGTTGTGGCAAAGTACATGGCAAGATTCTGGCTGTAAGTAGTGCCACGCGGGCATCATGAGGATGCTGGAGCCCCATGGAGTGCAGAAGAACAGGCAACCCCCCATCCCTCCGCAGATAGGCAGGGAGGCCCTGTGCAGTGGTCATGACATCCCCCGGCAGTGAAGGGGGTGGTTCAGTGGGCCGTGGGCACCACCAGCGGGACCAGAGTGGGGCCTAGTGGGGTGCTCCTGTGGCCTCCCAGAAGTCACTGGGCAAGACCAAGGCAGGGGGCTGATCTCTTCAAGATAAGCAGCTGAAGTTTTGGAGCCAGAAGTAATTAAATATAGTCTCATCAATATCCTGAATCTTGTGAAGCCGGGGGAAATTGCAGTTCTGTGAGGATTTAAGAAAGATTTTCATGAACGCATAGAAGGAAAGGACTAGACTAAACAGGCTGGCTGATGTGCAGACCTGCGAATTTCAGCCTCAGAAAAGGGGCCCTTTAGGTTCAGATCTTGGTTCTCCTTGAGCAGAATAGCTTTTCTTTGCTGCTAAATCTCGGTGTTAGCAGTAATATTGACTGTAATGTTAAAAATGAATTGAATATTGGTTAGTTTGGTTTTATGGCTCTGTTGTGAAACTAAAGTATTGCTTAGAGAGAGAGCGTGTGTGCATGTGTGCATGCATGTGTAGAAACACACGTGTGTTATGTTTAGAAACTACCTTTGAGGCGTATCTGCATCATAGTACGCATGTGTGAAACTATTTATAATGGGCATGTCTTGGTTTACGTGTATTTGCCTAATGTGTACCCCCTACTTAGAATTCTTTATGGCCGTAAGTGCCCTGCTGTTTAGATGTGTGGTTTGAGACTTGAGTTAAGTAGCAGCTTGGCGTTCGTGAAGCCGTGACATCACGTTGCTTGTCTCCTGGGAACGGGGAGACATTCCCTTCTCACCCACGAGGTTTCCAAGGCTGAAGCGCTGTTTGTGGTGATCTGATGTGTATTCATGTGGTCAAGTTCACTGCTGTCAGTTGCCTGTGAGTCCACAACCACACCTCATTTACCCAGGGAAAGCAGCCCACTCCCATGTACACACTTCCCAGTTTCCTTACGTATGGAATGAAAAGCCCAGAGAAGCATCTTTGAAGTCGTCAGCCTCCAGAAGAGAGACTGGTGCATGTCCCCGGAGCCACCATTGCTGGCGTGCATAGCAGCCCAGAACTAAAGTCTGAGACACAATGAACCCATAGCTGCTGGCCCAGGGGAGGAAGGTGAGAAGGGGCAGGGGAGAACACTCAGGGCGCTTGTTTTAGCCCCAAAAGATGTAATTGTTGATAAGTGGAAGGCATAAATGGGGGGAAAATGTGACTGTGGATCTTAGTAAGTTAGGAGCAAGTATCAGGAAAAACCCCCAGAATGTATAACTTCCAGTCAATGAGTTTGATCCATCCAGTGGAAGGCAGGAAAGAGGGAGGGAAAAAAAAAACCCCAGAAGAAAATAAAATAATTAGGGAAAAAGTAAAATAATATGGCAGAAATAATTCTAATGTAGCAGCAATCACAACGAATTTAATACACCGATCAAAAGGCAGAAGAACAGGTCAATACAAAATATAAAACCTGGCAATATTTTGTCAATAAGGGAGTAGAGAATGAAAAGAATTTGGTTAGGCTAATAATTATATGAAAAGTATGTATTAGGCAAATGTAAATGAAAAGAAAACTGAAATAGCAATGTTAGTATCCAATTAAATAGAATTAAATTGAGGGCAGAGAGGGATGTGACATACGTGTAGGTATAACAACAGAGTGAGAACACATAGTCACAATAAATATAAATGCACTGGATAACATCATCTCAAAATATATAAAATGGTAGAACTATGGGAAGAAATAAATAAGTTAACAAATGTGGATAGAAATTTTAAAACAGCTCTCTCAAACTGATAGGTCAAACAGACCAAACGTAAGCAAAGATAAGAAAGATCTGAACAATACATTAAGCGGAGAAACTAATAGATATGTGTGGAATTCCATATTCAACAAACAGTAAAGGTATACTTTTATTTTGGAGACTGGATCATTCACAAAAAACGACAACTTTCTGGCCACAGAGGAAGCTTCTTCATGCCAAAGAATACTATTTTAGTGTAGAATATATTCTCAGATCAAAATGCAGTAAAATGAGAAATCGATGTCAAAAGAAAAATAGCTCATATGTATAAAACCCAAATAACCCAGGTTAAAACAGAAATCATATGGGAAGTTATAAAATACTGAAAAACCAAACAGAAATAAAAAACTACCCATCAAAATTTGTAAGATAGCTAAAATATTTATTTGAAAACAAGGAAGGCTGAAAACAAGGCATTTAAAGGTTCAAGGGGAGAAGTTGGAAAAAGAACAAACCCAGAGGAAAGATGAGAGTTTTATAATAAAGTTAAGAAATTTAAGAGATACTAAAAATAATTCGAGAAGAGGGATAAAACCAAAATCTGGTGCTTGGAAAACACCGCGAGAAAGGAGCCCTCTGGCACAAACAATCAGGATAAGGAGAGAATAAGAAAATAACAAAAGTATAGACGAAAAGCAGGGAACTAAGGTAGATACAGCTTAGAGAAAAATTAGGAAAGAATATTATGAACAAACATTCATCAATAAGTTTGAAAACTACATGACATGGATACATTTCTGGAAAAATATAAAATGCCAAAATAGGATAAGAAAAACTAGAAAAGTTGAATAGACCAATAAGCATAGTGAAATCAAAATGGAGCTCTTTTCTCCCACAAAAGCCTTGGCCTAGTTGTTTTCATAGTTAAGTTCTACCAAAGTTTAAAAAATATAGACAACTCTGGGAAATGGAAAAAGAAAAAGTACTATAAATCATTTTATGAGGCCAGTGTATTCTTGATTCAAAATTCTGTCAAGTTCAGTACAAAAGACCCATTTGCTTTTTGAACACAGATGTAAAATTAGAGAATGAAACCCTAGGTACAAATATAAATGGGTAAAAGTCAAAGAGGATCATGGAGAGTTTGGGCCAGAAAAGCAAAGATGGTTCAACCTCAGAAATTGTATTGCTACATTAGTCCAAAGAAGAAAAATCACTTGATCATCTCAGATTTAAAAAAAAATTCTTATAAAGTTCACCATTCATTTATGATAAAATCTCTTGCAAATTATGTCTAGAAGGGAACTTTGTTAATATAAAAGATTTATGGCCCTGACTTACAGAATCCCTCATACTTCAGAGACAGTTTGGACTCGTCCCCTTAAAGATTAGAAGCACGTGCTGCTGCTTTGTAACCTGGTATCAAAACCTCTGTAAGATAAAACCAAACCCAAACAGAACTTCAATCTAATGATTGGGAGGGAGGTTATTAAATTGCCATTTGCCAATGCTGTGATCTAAATAGAAACCTATCAATATCAACAGAAGAATATTAGAATAAGGGAGTTCAGGAAATTTGCCAGAGATAATCTCAGAAAAATCAATTGTTTCTCTCCATGCCACCAGCAACCAATCAGAAAAAACAAAGCAAAACAATATGTCTTCATAATAGCAATAAACTTTTAAATTATTTAGGAATGAACAAAGAATATGCATACTGTATAGATAACATTTTAAAAACATGATTAAATGAAGAGCTACTCCATTTTTATGAATGGAGTATTTTAACATTATAAAGATGTCAGTTCTCTTCAAACTAATGTACAACTTCAAAGTGATCCAAAACAAAATTCCAGTTATTTTTTTTAAGGATGTGACAAAGTTTTCTATGTAAAGAATAACGTAGGTCCATGAATAACTAAGTTACTTTGGGAAAGAAGAGGAAGAAGGCAGACTTCCATGACGAGATATTAATGAAAGTTACAAAAACATAGAAGTAAAAAGTGTGCTATGGGTACAAGAACAGAGACGTGGGCCAGTTGAATGGAAATAACATCTATTATGGAAAGGTAAATGGGCAAGGAGGGAAATTACTTTATAGAAGGTGTTGAGAAAATTGGCTCACTATACAGAGAAAACAAAGCTAGATCCCTACCTCATACCGTATACAAAGCAGACCCTGGGAAAGCCTAAATGTGAAAAGTAGAACCAGAATGTTAATAGGAGAACGTGTAGGACCTACAGAAGTGGAAGGACTTCCTCTATCATGACCTCAGAAGACCAGACCATTGATGATTCTGATTACACTAAAGAAACAGTTATATTTTTAAAAGACAGCACAGACGAAGTTAACAGATTAGAGATTAGAAACCATATTTTCAACATCTAAGACCTGTGAGAGATCAAGATGCAGAATATACAGAACTCTGCCAATAAGCCAGAAAAAGAGAAGAGTCTATAGAAAAACGTGAACAAAGGATACAAATAGCAATTTACACAACAGGGTGAACCGGAATGGCAGACGACTATGGGAAGAGATGCTCAGACTCAGGATACAGAGAAATGTCGAATTAGAGTAAGAGTGGGATAACATTCTGTTTCCATTTTTATTGGCAAAAACGAGAACCGGTTTAATAGGATAATGTGTGGGTGGACAGGACACGGGGTAATAGGAACCCTGGTGTCCGGCTCGTGGGAATGGGAGCTGGTCAAGCCTCCAGGACAGCAATTGGAACAGGACTTACTCAAATGCTGTATGTATTCATGCAGGGACTCAGAATCCCACACATGGGTAAGCCTCAGAAAAACATCTCTGCATGAGTCCAGAGGAAGACAGATGCAAACGTTCATTGCTTACCGTTTGCTTCGCGGGGAGATGGAGTCTACCAGGCAGTCAGTTAGAGTACAATGTGTGTCAGTTAGAGTACAATGTGGTGGATGGATAGCCTGAAACACTATGCAGCAGACAGAGGCCACAAAGCCAATGCACTCACAGCAATGGGTACGGCGCTTCGAAGCGTGGCACCGAATAAAATAAAGGGGAAACAGTGTGGGTCACAGCTTAGTGCCATTTCTGTAAATTTAAAAAAATATATGTGCACACACACACACACAAAACTTGTCTTTTACAGAGATACTTGCAAATTTGAGGATTGTAGGTATTGTTGTAGGGTAGGGGGGAGAGAGGGAATGGGAAATTGGGAAAAAAGAAAGGCAGTGAATAAATAAAATAAGACAATAGCGTAGACCGGCCTGCACTGATGACGACGACAGGTGGAAGATAAATTTAAGCGCATGCCTCTGACATCCGGAAAACAAGGCGGAGTAACTCCATGTTTATACATCTCTGTGTGTATTTTCTCGTTTGCCGTCAAACGTGGGCAACTTTAAATGGGAGGGCTTTGAGAACTTTGAAGTCACTGTTGAAAGGACTAAATCTCCGGTTATGCAGTTTGGAGGAAACGAGTGGTCTACGTCCTTCGTTTAGACAGTCCCAGCGGGGGGACCATCCCCCGTTCCTGGCACCTGGCTTTACTGGACGTCCCACTGTAGCCAATGGGAAAATTCCATGGACGCCTCCTGTTTTCAGGATCAAGGCTTCAGAGAGGGCGCCTCCCACCCCCACCTCTGCGTCGCCTGCGCGGACTTCCTCATTGATTGATGCTTTCCTTCCCATCAAACTGCGTCGGTTACATTAGCAACTTTATGGTCTGATATCTGATCCCTGGCAATCCC
Source organism: Mormoops blainvillei (assembly GCA_004026545.1). Taxonomy (NCBI): domain Eukaryota; kingdom Metazoa; phylum Chordata; class Mammalia; order Chiroptera; family Mormoopidae; genus Mormoops; species Mormoops blainvillei. Next base: position 49,166 of record PVJD01004498.1, read on the forward strand.
GCCAGGCAAACGTAGGTTGCACAGGCAAGCAGGCCCTCAGACAATGTCCAGGTTTCCTAGATAATAACTTCTCAAGATTTATTTCTTTTCATTAAGAGCCTGTTAGATTATTTAAATTTTATTTATGCCATGGTACGAAGCAGATTAATGGAATGTCAGGGACTTTCTCTTCTGAGGTGGCCCCTGTTCCCTCCTAAAATAAAAAGTGACCAAGTACGGAACCCCCGATAGGCCGGCTCGTCTAACTCCTGCCCCAACCTTAGGTTTTGACTATCTCGGTGTATTGATCCTATTCGCAGGAAACTCTTGGGCATAATATTTTCCCACCTCCGCTGGCCCCCTCATGAGGGAAGTCCCTTACGGTGACCCCACATCCTCCATGAGGCAGGTTTCAGCTTTGGTGATTATTTTGTCTTATGAAAACACAGAGCATCTGGAAAATATCCTTTGTTCAATAAATGTTCATGAATCTAAGCCTATTAGCAGTCCCCCAAACAGCCTTTCTTTCTCTGCATAATCAATTTTTGTTATGCTCACATCTCTAACACTGATGCTGGAGTGGAAGGTTATAATTCTAGGTATTTAGCAGATTCCCTAATAATAACCCATTTCGGTATTAGGGGTGTGCATGGAACTCGTCACAGGATAAGTGCATCTTACAACCCGAAGTTCTTTCTCTAGTTTTGGTGTTGACTTAGCCTCTGTCATTCAAATAAGATTAGTAGAAGCAGATGCTATTTCTCAGCAAATTACCATTCTCCTGAGTAGTAGAAACGTGTCTTTAAGGTAGAATAGTCCATCTATTAGAAGTATTAAATTTTGCCATTTCTCCATATAACAAGTTCAGGGGTCACAGATGTCAGGGCCTTTACTAAGCACACCTGTGTGGCACGGACCCTGGGCAGAATAATTGGGAATCTTGACATTTTCCAGTTCTCTTGATCATGAGCACATCTCTGTATCTAATTATATTTATAAAAACATACCTGTATTTGAAGGGCAACTTTACCACTAATTAGTTGGATGGCCTTGAATAAATTAATTCACCTCCCTAAGCCTCGGTTAGCTCACCTATGAGATGAGATATCTTCATTCACGGAGCAAGCGCTCATTAAATACCTAGCATGTGCGAGGCACCAGTTTAGGAGCTGGGAATAAAGCTACAAACGCGAAGCAAGTTACCTCCCTTGTGCAACTCACATTCTTATTGAAATTTAAAATATGAACAAACACCAAAAAATAAAACGGCGATATGGTGCAAATATCGTCGAATACCCAACAGAGCACAGTGTTTTGCCATGAATAATGCATGCCCAAGTTTTAGTGCTAATTCCCATGTATAATGTACACCCTTATTATTTTTCCCTCAAAAACTTGGGCAAAAAACACAGCAAAATATGGGAGTTTTAAGACTGGTAGAAGCGCTGCAGGGATCATAGGAGGAAAAGTCTCTATGGGCTCCCGGGCACAGTATGTGCTCAGTCAAAGGTAGTTACTTGAGTTGAAAGAAGGACTATAGTTAAAGCTGGTGTTTGTGTGTGTGTGTTTGTGTGTGTGTGTGTGTGTACTCCTTGAGACCAGTGGGTGTGGTGACAAGGATGTAGACCGTGATCTTGAAGTCCTGCTGCAGTGCCCATGGAAGTTTTCATGGAAAAGTGTTGGCTTCCTAAGACAGAGTGTGTGGGAATGCATGTGCGGGTAGGGCACCTCCCCTCCCAGCTCATATACTTCACTCTGCCCGGAGAAGGCACCGGGGTTCTTTCCCAGGAGGTGTCAGAACTGTCTTGACCTCTGGTTGGAGGTTCTGCGTGGTTAAGCTGGCACATGTGTGTACACCTGCAGGCAGCTGGGTGGGTGAAGAGAGCACGAGTACCCCCCCAGGCTGGCGTTCTTCTCTCGTTTCCCCTGTATATTCGTCGTGGATCTTGGGCAATTCTCTTTATCACAGTCCAGCCACTGTTTCCTGGGGCAAAGTAGGGGAACCTGCAAGCTGAGACACAGTGCAAGTCTAAATTCTAGGTGGTTCTTGTTGCCTTTGCCCTTGTAGGACTCAAGCTTTGGGGAGGGTAGAAGCTACGCTGGTGACTGGGATGGATCTGGGCCTGGTCACTCACTGTGGCCTGGCGGGTCTTTCTAGAATTCTGACTTTCCCTTGGCGTCGTACAGAAACTTGACTCAGGCTGCCTGCTTTATAAAACCACTTAATCTGGAGTCGCTCGATAGACTGAGAATATCTCTGGTGCTATAATTTGCTATCCTTTTGGAAAGGACTGTGAAATATGATTGAAAGGTACATAGAAGGAAGAAAAAGAGAAGAAATGTGGCTCCACAAGTCAGCAGAAATTGAGTTCGAATTTGTGAACCACTCAGTGGAGTGAAAGCCAAGTCATTGGAAGTAAATCAAAATGAGCAAATACATTTTTATTTTATCCTTATTTAAATATTTGTTACATCCATTACAACACTGCAGCCTATTGACTTTTTCTTGGGGACGTTCATTCTTGGGTAATTGGCTTTTGTTTTCCTACAGCAAGTAATCACTCGAACTCCCTGGCATTGCTCTTGGCCATGACGCTTGCAGGGTTGATGCGTGGGGAGGCTAATGCCTTCTCCGGCTGCCGATCCGTCCCTGAGCCGGCTAAGGCTACGGGGCTGAAAGGCCCAGCAAGCCAACACAAACATGCTGATTCCCCTGAACTCGTCAAAAGGAGTTTAGTTGGGTTACAGAGAATTCCAGTTATCGCTTCTGGAAAACACAGCCAGGCCTAACAGTTCAGATATGTCACAACAGACTGAAAGTGAACATTCCTTTCTAAGGCAAAAAAACCCCAAAAAACCAAAAAACCAAAAAACCAAAAAAAACAAGACTGCCTTTCCTGTAGGCATTCGATGTGATATAGATTTGAAGATATTCAGCATGAAGATTTTCGTGTTGTCTATTCTGCCTGGTACCTGAAGGTAAATTCATTATCCAGATTGTATTTCAAGCCTGAAGAGGAATGTCCAAGGTGAACATGATTTAACGGCCCACGGCCACGTGGACTTTTCGAAGCAGCTGTGTCAGACGTTCAAGTCAAGTTGGGGCATGAGTGACCTCTAACATCTAAGGGAACGTTTACTCCTTGTAAGTTTATCCTTCAATTTAAAAAAAAATAGTGTTTGCTGACATACAGCCTTCATTAAGCTGCCAGAGACTTAAGATAATAGCAGGAAGTTCTGCACAGATAAATGCAACATGGTCGTCAGGGAAGAATGGGACCTAGTCAATTAAATCATTAATGGATATTTGAAATGCCTTTATAATGGGGCGCCAAGGCAGTCCACATATTAAAAAAAAGGAGAAAACATCTTATCTCATTCCACTGTTCTTGTTGGGGCCAAATGACTCTCCCTTGAACTTACTCTGTTTATAGATGGCAAGGAATGAGGTTTATTTGAACTGGTTTTGTTTTGAGTTGGTGTGGGTTTTTCCTCTCCGCTGCGGAATGTATTCCTTGAGTTTCTGCGTCTCTGAGCCTGGTTTTTCTTTTTTGTAGCAGTGCCAGAGTTTATCACCACTCCCTTCTGGATAGTGTTAATGCTGCAGTCACTTCCTGTCTGCAAAACAATTGTAACATTCACCAGAGTTCTGGGTGTTAAGGCCACGTGGGGGATTGTTACCTGAAATGGCTAAAAGAAGTTTGTAAGGAGTTAGTGCAAGATGCTGACACTCTTTGTAGAGAAGGACTGTTCTCTGTTCAACACATCCCCATCAAATAAGTAGAAGAAAGGAGCAGCCCTGTAAACAAACCAGAGGGGGGACCTGATTGCGTGCGTTTGCCTAAGTGCAAGGAAGGAGCCATGTTAGTCATGTTCGTCTCTAAGCCGTGGAAATACTGAAGAAGGGAGCCCCTTACTGTAATGAGCGTCAATCACTGGGAGAGTTCGTAAAAATACGCATTGCAGATCCCGAAATCGGTCAGGCCTGGGTATGGTGAGCGGTGAGGATTTGCAGTTCTAACAAATTCCCAGGAGATGCAGGTGCTGCGGGTCCGGGAGCAGGTTTGAGAACCAGTGACATCGGTGAGTCCAAAAGGAAAGGGAGCTGACATTCCACGCTGGACATAACACATTATTTCTCTTGTCCTGTTTCAAGGAGAAGGCACCTTCTGAGAGGTAATTTTGTTGTTGATTTGAATGTGGACACAGACATTCCTGGCTTCGTGCAAGAGGCGTGTTTCAATAAAGCAGCGTCCAAATGAACAAATGAATGTCTAAATGAACAAAGTGCAAATGAACAAATGAAGATACCAATGAACAAAATGTATCCTGTTTGCTTATTGATCTCTTCTATGAAATCCGGGACCTATTTCCTTAAAGTGGAATTCCTGGGGAGGGCTAAATAGGAACTCTCTGGTAAGGAGGAGACTCAAGGGCATGATTGTGGCCTCGTGGGGGTAGGGTGCTGGCATGGGTGCTGCACCATTTTCTTGATTCTGTGAGCTCTCCTCCCAGCCTCTGCATCTTGTTATTCCGCTTCAGCCCTTGGCACTTCCCTCGTCAATAGACATTGCTCCGGTGTCTGTAGATTGACTGACTCTGTACACTACACTCTTAGAGTTTAGCTCCCCTCTCGTTACCTGAGTTTTTCAACATCTGATGTTAGCAGACATATAATGTCAGACCTCATTCGTAGAAACTGGTAGCTAAATCTTTTGCCATGCCTGGAGAATGCCCTCAGTTTAATTTTTCAGGTTATGGAAAATAAACCAGCGCCCTGATTTATCAAGCCCCCCATTCAAATTTGCCACACAGAAAAAATATGTATTTACAATCAAGGTGAACATGCGAGGTTTTCATTTTCCAGTGTTTTAAAGTGGGAGCAAGGAATAAAAATCATGTGATGGCAAAAGCAGTGAGAATTTTACCGCTGGACTGTCTCTCTCTGTTGAGACCCAGGAGCTACTGGGCACAAGTGGGAACAGGAGTCGTCTGTGCTTCCAAAACTGGGGACCACAGTCATGAACGATTTCGTTGGGAAAGTTTTCATGGAATTTGCAGAATGTAAATGGATCATTATCTTAATGGTCCAAAACACGTCTGCCAATGTCAGGAACACATATCATATTCTGGGGTTGTGGTTCAATATTGGATTGAGCTGCAGATAAAATCACATATATCGCTGCCCGAGGCCTAGAAATTGAAAAGAAAGGGGAGAGGCAGGTTTTGGTGGGGATAACTCTTCCTGTGCACAAGGGAAGAAAGAAGAGAAAAGAAACAGCCTTTTCCATTGCTTCAGAGTTGCCCCCGTGGCCTTGAAAACTTATCATTATTGGGCCTTGGAAGCTGTTGGCACTTGTAAAGAAGTCAGTGATTATTCTTTGCCTCCCTCTATTATCGTGTCCTTTTTCATCTCCTTTTTGTCCCAGCTTCTCCTCTGCTCTGTCCCTTTATAGTCCAGGCTGCTGCGGGGACTGGCCTCCTGGCCTCCTTTCCTCGTCCCCGCAGGGAACCACATGTGACAGTCCTCGCTCATTGCCCCAGTCCACCTGTTCTCAATAGTCTCACCCATAATGCCTTGGGCTCCTTGTGCTTCCTCGTAAATGTGCTCAAAAGGATAATTGTGGTTTCTCAGTTACAAGCTCGATATGAGGTGACAGTTTAGTGGTCAGTCCAGCTGTATCGGGAGTTAAAATTATCCACGCTTGTCTGCACTCTGCTTACCGAGCTGCGCGGTTCTACCTTTCCCCCGCTGGTTTAGCCGTCGCTCTCCTGCGGTGTGTAGGGCCAGAAGCCCTCTGCCGGCTCGGAAACTGGCTCCCATTGTCTTTAGGGGTTTGTCGGACCATGGGGATAATGCAGAGGTCTGGCATGTTCGTATTTCTCTCTTCGATGAATTGGAAGCAACCATTGTTTTTGATGTGGCAAAGTCACTAGTCGTTCCGCTAGTAGGAGGAAAAGCATTTCTAAATTATGGTTTTCCCTCTGTCCTCGTTCCTTCCCTAGTTTGCCTCTAGATTTTTATCGAGGAGAATATTTAGTTTTTGAATGAGCCTCGTTCTGTATTCTTAGCCTGGTTGGGATGAAGTTGGGAGGAGATGGAAATATCACGAAGGGGTCGTGGATCTGTGGGTGATTAGGAACTTGGGGGTTTCAAACACCTCCCTTAGGTTTCCAAGAGAAGCCATGCTCAGGATCACAGTGCACTTCTCTCTAAAGACTCTTTCGGAAGGAGTGTTTTCATACACTAGAGAAGTTCAGAATCCAAGAGCCTTTATTGTGTGCAATCCAAGCGTCTTCTCCTCATCTGCTCCGCTCATCTGTCGCAACCACGTCTTCTCCTGGAAACCCAGTGTGCCTTTTCGTCAGGCAACGCGAAGGGGCTGGGGTAACAGCTTCAGGGGTGTCCAAACTTTTGGTGTCTCTGGGCCACACCGGAAGAAGAAGAGTTGTCTTGGGCCACACATTAAGTACATTGCGACACATAATCACACACACACACAAATCTCATGATGGTTTAAGTAAATTTATGATTTTGTGTCGGGCCGCATTCACAGCCATCCTGAGCTGCTTGTGGCCCGCGGGCCATGGGTCAGACACCCCTGTAGGCTGCCACATCATTAGCCCTGGGCAGGGGGTGCCGGTGCGATTTGGTGGAGAGCCTTTTCTCTACGGCTTCATCAGAGTGCTGCGTGCAACGTTCTGGAGTCTGTACACGACAGTCACCCTGACTACTTCCAAATGTTCTTCAAGGCGGCAATCCTGCAATATTTTCTCATTTTCTCCGGTAAAGAAATCAAAGTGCCTGATATAATGTTCATTCCTTTAGTCATAAAACATACTGTGGGTTCAGTCTCGTGCTGAACAGTGAGGACGCAGAGATGAGTCAGACAGCTTCTGCCCTCCCCTAGGAATGTGCTTTCTCCTAGTGTGGGCTGTGATGTGGAAGGAAGGAAGAATACGGTGGGAACACCCAGGCGGGGAGGGGACGCATCTAGCTCCGAGTGGGAGAGCTCGAGTGAGAAACTTCCAAGGGAACATGACACAGGGGCTGTGTCGGGAAGGATGCGGAGCTGTTGACCTGGAGACAAGGGGACAAGGAGCGGCATTTCAGGGTGGAGGGGCAGCAAAAGCAAGTATGTGGCCTCAGGAAACCCCTGCTGTGTGCAGGGATGGCTCGGGCCCTGCCCACCAATGCTTCTTACTATTTAAATTCAGGCAGCTTAAGTCACGAGCAATTATTTGTGTGCTTAATGGCAGGTTTCTATCCCAGTAGAAATCTGGATCCTCTTTTGCAGTAATGAAACCTAGAGTCACTTTTAGGCTCACCTGCAAACTAGAGAAAACACCGTCAAAGGCAGGACACACTTCATCCCCCTCCTCCGCACTGGAACCCGAAGTACAAATTGCACCCCTGCTGGGTTCTCTGTGTGGCCGCCGCCGCCGCCTGTGCCTGGGGTGGGAACTGCGTGGGGCTGAGAGCAGTGGGTGCAAATATGACGGAAGCTGATGAATTCATGTCCTTGATCTCGACGTGCCTCGACGGAGCCCGAGCCTGTCTGTCTTGTACAGTTAGAACCTGGCCCTAATTCTGGCAGATTTAATAGCTCCTCATTTATTTTTCCAGTCTTCATCAACATGCTTCTCACTAATTGTCTTCACGTCCCATTACCATTTTCTAGGCTCTTCCCTGAGGAGGAGAATCGACACACCAACCCGCCACGCTGGTTAAATGTTGGCAGACGCCTTGTATAGCTTTATAAAACATACATTAAGCAATTCAGCTGAAAGCCTGTTGCAACAGGCCATTTAATTTTAATGAACTATCTGCACTGAATGGGGTTTTGTCATATTTACACTATATCTTTCACTAACTAGTTTCCTTTTAAGCCAAAAAAAAAAAAAAGTGAATTATTTCCCAGGATCAAGACAGAGAAATACAAAGGACAAAATTCTTTGCTCGAAGTGATTTCCTGAAGACACGTGGTCTTCCCTGTATACAGAAGAGGAATGGAGAAGGGATATTTGAGCCCTGAAAGACCTAAACTTTCCTTTGCCGCTCACGAGTACCTTCCCTTTTTGACAAGGTGGTTTTAGATACATAAATAAGTACATAAAAAAGTACCCTCCTCTGTGGTGGTTGAGGACCGGGCGGACCGTGGAACCCAACAAGTGCTACAACCAGAAACAGCTGGTGTGGCCAGGTGGCAGCTCTTTCAGTCCTGGTTTGAGACTTCACCGTAGTTCACTGCCCAGGAGAAGAGTAGTCATTCAAAAGTGAAGATCACCAGTTTCTTCCCTGACAAGCCGTGCGTCCCCTAGAAGCCCTAGTGTCCCAGGGCCTGTCCAGTCAGTGGCGACAGAATCAACGGTACAGCCCCAGGGACCCCATGCTCTGGGATGGAGCTCAGCTCAGGGATGGATTTGTTATTTACACAGAAAGGCAGTGGTTGTGGTGTGGATACTGGGTAATGAGTCTTGTTATGTTTCCCGTCGAGATGTGCATCTTAGCCTTCGCTAAGACTCTGGTAGAGGTCAGTGGTCTTTTGCTGGCTTTTACTAGGGACGGCACTCCAGGCAAGCATCCTGTTGAATTAGGGGTCGGTGTTATACAAGGTTTTGGTACCCAGGGAAGCGCCGCTCTTATGTAGATGCATATTTCTGTACATATGTATTCATAAGCCTTGTCTAGCCTTAGTTCTCCTGAAAGAAGAGCTTCAGACAAAGGCTGGGGTGCCAATGGTTAATTGAAAAAGTGATTCTAGGCTGCAGGAGCGAAGGATGCAGGGAGTGAGTAAGAGAGGGAAAACAAGTCAGGAAAAGGATTTGTTACTGGGCTGAACAGTAGGTGGGTAGCTGGTGCTCCATCCCATGGGACCTTCTGAGGAGCTTCGGGGCTGCATCTCGGAAATCTCTGCACAAGCCAAGCAGAGGGACACGTTGGCCCGCCAGCTCCCGCCTAGCACTGGCCAAGGTCACCCCCAGGGCTCTAACTCATCCGCACCTTCTGGCCCCACCCCAGGGCCTTGAAAAGCTGCAGGACAGAAAGGGAAGAGGACGAGGTAGGGTTAGGCATCATCAGGCTGCCCCGGGACGGTGCTGGCCTGAGCCTGCATTGGACTGGTTGTCTTGCTGGTGCCAGCAGTTGGAGCTCAACCGAGAGGTGCGGGAGGCCCACAGGAGGTGTCTGGCCCGGGCCTATGTCTAACTGACGTGCAGTCACTGTGATTCGTGGGCTGGTTCATTTCATCGTTATATCCGGCCCTGGTCCGAGGCTGCAAATTACCTCTCCTGGCCTGGCAGAGGCTTCTGTTTCCTGGTGGGGTTCTGTCCCCCAGCGTTTCCGGAGCTCTCTTAGAAGTCTGCTCTTGGTCTTGGCCTAAAATAGAAAGGATCTTTTTGCCCCAGTGCTTTTTAAGAATCAAAGGATAATTTACATATCATGAAATGCACAGATTTTAAGTGTTTTGTTCTATCAGTTTTGATAAATGCATACAACAGTGTAACCCGCACCCCTAGCAAGATATGGAGTATTGCCCTCTTCCCAAAAGTAGCTTTGTATCCATTCCCAATCAATCCTCCCACCCACCAACTCCAGAAGCAATCACTGATTTGATTTCTATCCCCCATATATTAATTTTCTCTTATTAAAAACTCTGTATACGTGCAACGTTCTGACGTGTGCTATTTTGTATACGACTACTTTCACTCAGCATAATGTTCTGGAAATTCATCCATACGTTGTTTCCTGTCTCTGATTTTGTACCTTTTTATCGTCATATAGATTCTATCGTATGAATCTACCGCAAATTGTTTATCCATCCTCCGGTTTATAGGGTGACTCCAGGGGTTTTCCATTTGTCGCATAGTGAGTACAGCTGCTCCGAACAAGTCTTTTTGGGGGACATGTGTTTTCATTTCTCTCGGTTAAATACCGAGGAGACTGCCGGGTCATGGGATAGCCATGTATTTGACTACATAACAAAAGTGGTTGTAATGCTGTACACGCCCACCAGCAATGTATTAGAGGTCTGGTAGCTCCACAGCCTTGCCAATATCTGACGATTTCAGTCTTTTTCATTTTAGTCATTTTGGTGGGGGTGTACCAGCACATTTCGTTGTGGTTTTCGTTTACATTTCCCTGATGACTAATGATCTTAAGTACCATTTCAAGTGCTTATCGGTCATTTGAATATTTTCTTTGGTCAATGTCTGTTCACATCTTTTGCTCATTTTTTATTGGGTTGTTTCTCTTTTTATTATGGAGTTCTATGAATTCGTTGCGTATTCCAAAATCAAGTCCTTCATCAGATGTATGTGTTACAGATGTTCCCTCCCAATTTGTGGCTTGTCTATTCGTTTTCTTAACAGCATCGACTGCCAAGCAGAAATGTAAAATTTTGACTTTGTTCAATAATTGGTTTTTTCTTTGATGTTTAGTGCTTTCTGTGTCCTCTCTAAATCATCTTTGCCTCTTCCAAAGGTCATAAAGATGTATTCGTAAGTTTTCTTATAGGAGCTTTGTAGTTTTACGAGGCACGTGGTGGATTGTTCTGGATAGCCTATGCCAATATATGTTTCTTACCAAGGGGAGTAGGTAGTCAGTACTTTTTACTGCCTCTGAACACTGGAGGAGACATTACTTGGCAGACCGATGAATCATAGGGACTTTTGAAAACCCTGACTACCTTCCCCTATTTACAGCGAGATCTGCCCCAGAAATGGTATGCGATTTGGGTCAGGGATAGAAAAATAGTCTCTACGTATGTTCCTTGCATTTACTTTGGTCGATGCTGCCCCCAGCCTACGTGTGCCTGTCACTATACACATGGTCACTCTGACTCATGGTAAATGCCTGTGTTGACACGTCTTGTCTTAAATGAATGGGCTTTTTATTTAACTGTTGCTGCTGAATTTGTGGGGGCTGCAAGGTCATTAAAATGATGTTTGTTTGAATTTGGCAGAATGAAAAATTGGACTTATATTTACTTTTTTTTGTTCCCAAGGCTATTCGCCTCACTTGCCCCTAACAATACTCTTCTGATTTTATGAAGACATCTTTCCAGAAAAGAATGAAAGGCAGGAGAGGTTCGTGGCATGTTCTGGGCGTCCTGGGTGTTTGGTGCCTCTCCGTTCTCCAGTGCCTGCAAGGAAAGATGTGAAGAGGCTCTCCTGGATTATACAGTCAAATTAGGAATGGAACTGTGTTCTCTGCAATTGCATATTAATTCTACAGATTAGCATTGCATGTCAGCTGGTCATTAATTTATGTACTCAGGCAACATCGGAACATTTGGGTCTTGGGGAAAGGGCACAGGAATCAGAAGTTTTGGGTTATATTCTGGGACCTGTGACTTGCTTTCAATATGATTTTCAATGTGTCATGTATCCGCTGTGAGTCTGGTCTTCTCCTCTGTAAACAGAAACAATAATAGCTGGTGACTTACACAGGACAGGCTAAGTTCTCCTGAAGTAGGAATACAACTCCAAATCTTTGTGGCTTAGTCATAAAGCTTCATTTTCTTTTTTTCTTGAGCAACATTTGATTTAATTTCTACGTGTCTCATGTCTGGTCTTCAGTGCCTCTCTTCCACCTGGCGGCTCAGTGATCTAAGGTCTCTTCATCTTCTCCTTGCCTTCTCACCAAGGGGCTTCTGACGTCACCATGCCAGGGAAAAGTGGGAGACGGAAGAAGCACATTGCCTGTTAATGACCTTGACTTGGAAGGACCACCCATCAGCACTGCTCACCATCCCTGGGAGCGAGTCACATGGTCCCCCCACAGGGGAGGCTGGGAAACTCAAGGGAACATATGCACCTAGGGGAGCACTTCCTGTCTGTGCCACATGTGTCTCATGGATGTTCTGTGATGCTCAGATGAGATAACAGATTAAATCACGCTATAAATAATTTACAGTATAATGAGATTCTATTTCCTTATATCCCATTCACGACACGTGCTGATTTCGAGGTGTTTGCTGGCGTTAGTGCACCCTTATCAGTTTTTTACTGTTGCCTTACTTCGAAGTAGAAGCAGTGACCGTGACTCTTTAAAGGCTGATTGGCAGATGGGTCCTTCATTCTTTACCTTTTCTTTACCGTTTTGCACCTTAGCACAAGGTCAGTCAAACATCACTTGATTAGCTGAACAGAGTGCAAACACACGGGAATGAGCGGAAGATTTGAATTATAGGAGCGTTTTGGAGGAAACACAGGGCGCCTGCAGAAATTCGAGCTGGCTGCTTACAAGCCTGCCAGTTCTGCCTTAATGACCATTAAGACGCCTCTGTAACAGGCGGCTGTCATTTGCATGTCAACTGCGGCTGCCGCTTGAACACAACCCCTAGCAACCTTGTTTGCGTTATTGAGTTCTTTAGCGAAACCGCTACTCAGAAAGAGTACAAAGGCAGGTCTCAATGCAGCCCAAGCCAAATTATTATCATTTTGGAATGAGTGGAATCTGAAATAATGAGGTTTTATTTTAGCTTGCCCTGGAGGTTTCTACGTGGTCTTGGGAGAGGAAAACAAATATTTGTTTTATTTGAAAAACATATAACTTTCATTGTGTTCAAAGCGGAGTTGGAAAACAAGTCCATAGAGCGGCTTCATGGCACAATGGGACTTGTTCTGTTGTTAATTTCATCAAGGCACTTAACTCCAAAGAGTCGGGGTTGCTTTCCTGCTCACTTTTTGGCTCATTTAATTTTCAACTCCTGGCTTATAAACATAAATGCAAAGTCGCTGTCTCTGCTATGAACTTCTTGTTGATTTTCTAAAGCTCTGATTCACAGATTTTGAGGGTGGTGTGTAGACTCAAAGTCTTTTTCAGGCCTGGTGATCCGTATCAGTGGTCGCGCACGCGCCCTTAACCTAGGGAAGCCTCCGTAGACCCATTATAAATCTCGCTCTTGTTTTCTTTTTGCATCACATCTGTGGAAAACACTGCACATGGAACACATGTTCTCAGATTTGGAATGAAAGGAGGATTGCATTTCTTCCTGCCCTGGCATCCATTCCCTCTCCGAGGTGACATTTACCGACATCATATGCAGTAATCGTGGGACTTGCAGTTGAGAGGCCCCACCCCTCTCTTGGCCAAGATATGAGCACATGACCAAGCTAAGCCAATCAGAATTTTTCTCCTGGGAATCTGCATATTGACTACAAGGACGGAAGCTCTTAGAATGTATTCTTCTCGACAATTGCATCCTAAAGAGATTGATATTGTTTTCTGCCACTGTGACTTCTGAAGTTTCTCCGATTCTTCCCTGTTGGGTACATGGTATTTTATCTTTTTCTTCGGTTCTGTGTGCTCTCCCGTAACTTTCCAATAATTTCTGTTTTTGCTTAGATTAATTCTGATTAGTTTCTATTACCTATAGGCATAAATCCTGTTTCAGGATAGTTACTTATATTTGCGTTAGAATCATAGAATTTCAATGGATGGGACTTCAAAGATAAACTCAAAATGCATTGATGCGAGGCCTGAAAGGTTGGCCAAACTCTTTTATTGCATTACAGTTTCATCTATTAAAAGCGATCAAAAGAACCGTAATCTGAAGATTAAAAGTATTTTTGTCTCCTGGATAAGTCCCGTGGTCCTAATATTTAAAGTAAAAAGAATCCTCTCCTTTAAAACAAAAAAAAAAGAAGAAGATTTTATTTATTTTTTAGAGAGCGGGGAGGGGGGACAAAGAGAGGATAAGTACATCGATTGATCGGTTGCCTTTCACACGCCCGCTTCAGGGGGCCTGGCCCCAGCCTGGCATGTGCGCAGACTAGGAATCGAATGGGTGACGTGTCGGTTTGCAGGCCAGTACTCAGTCCCCTCAGCCACATATACAGACTCAGTCTCTCAATTTGCACTGCTCTGGTGTGTCTCACAGGCACCTCAGTCCCAAACTGTCTGAAACAAGACTCAGTTTCCCCCAAATGCGCTCCCCAGGGAGCCAGAGGAGAGCTCGGGGCGGAGAATGAATTGTTACAGTCATTCTGTCGCGACTTTTCACCTGGCACCTTACCAAAAAGTTGGCATCTGATAGAATCATTTCGAATTGTAGTTTTACGGAAACTTCTGTCTATTTGCCTATCATTGTTCTTCATTAAAATCACATTATTAAATTTGGAAAATAGAGAATTAAACACGTCACATCTAATCCGAGCACCCAAAGAGAGCCCTTGTTTACATTTGGGTTTAGTTCCTCTCCCACGGGTTTTTAACGTGGTATCGCCGACAGTACAGAGGCATTTTTTATCTTCATTTTCACTTAACATTATATAATAAGCAGTCTCCGCGTGGCCAAAGAAGCTTGCTAACCAGCTTCGGAGGGGCTGCACGCTACTCCAGTAAGTGGCCTGCACTGACTCAGCCATTTCCTTCTGGCTGTTCAGCCCGAGGAGGCACAGAGCCCTCAGGTTTTAGCCTGTGCGGACGACGGCGGAAGGATAAGCCAGGCAGCTCCGAGAGGCGCCTCGGTGGGGGATTCACAGAGCGCCTACCGTTCATTTGGTTCTTTTGCCCCGGGTGACAGGGGGGCTTAGATGCAATTGTTTATCACAGCATCAACATAGCCCCAGATCAGCAGTGGGGGAGTTTCAAAATCCAGATCCGACGCTTCCCCTTGAACATTTGACGTAACATTAGATTATTTGACTCCTAGCCTCTAGAGTTGGTCACATTTTGTTAATTTGTATTTAATTGCTACCTTTCAGTTTATTGTGTTTAAGTTTTGGACCTCAGTCTTTTTGGACAGACTCCTGCCCCTTCCCCTGTATTTCAGCAGAAAGTGATTGTGTTTGGGTTTCCACTCTTGGAGGGCAGTCCTTGGGCTGAACTGTTTTCATTTATTTTATTTTAAAATTACAAAGACATTTCCAGTTATATTTGGTTTTGCAATTCATTCCTCCCCCTGTTTCACAAAAAACCATAAAACCCACATTGTCTAAAACTGCTGTGTTGAGCAAAACGGATTCAGTCCTCCTTGGAGAGCAGAAAAGGATGGCGCCCAGTACGTGATATAAACATTTCCAGGGAGATTGTCTCTTTCCCAGAATTGGTTTTAGTCAAAGGCTGCTGACCAGTTGTGCGATTTCATGTGGGGTTGCTGACCTTGGGCCCTGCATGAACTCGACTCTGGATGTCACGGAGACATCTGTCCGCATCGCGTCTACGTCCTCTCTACTCGCAAGTCTTCAGTCTCCACTCCTGCTGGTCTGGCTCTCGCCATTATTTTTTGAGGACGGGAGCCATAAAAAACCGACACTTTGGATTTCTGAATGAACATTTGCAATGTTAAACGCAGTGGTTTCCTGTCGCAGAAGCACAGCCTCATTGAATTCTGATTGTTCTGCAGTGCGGGTCTTTCTTCTCTGATTAAACACCCTCATTCCCTTCGATGCAGCATGTGATCTTCCACACTAAGAATCGGCAAATTCTTTGAACAGTTTATTTTCAACAGCATATCACTGGCCTTTTATTTCCAAGTGTGAGGAAAACCGAGTGGAAAGTATGGGTTTTGGGACGATTTTCCTCCGTTTGCCCCCATATTGGAAGGAGGACTGTGATCGCGGGAACTCGGATGGAGGACTTCCTCAGGCCGGCCCTCCCTCCTGGCAGGCAGATTCCCTGTAAATGTCAGAGCCCTACTTCCCTGGGTGAAATGACAGGTATCAGCCCCTGGCCACTGTGTCGATGGCAATTGTTGTCCCAACCCAAGACGTGGGAGGAAATTTTGAGAGAATCTGTGCCTAGCCTCCTCCACAGGAGCCACTTCATGATCTTCCCCGCCACCCTCCAGCCCCCGTTCCCGCCCAGATTTAGAGAGGACTGGGAGAGAGGGGGAGAAACATCTAGTGGGTGCAGTGCTTACAGCTCTGACACTTGCATTGGAAAAACTGCCCATTCTCGTGGGACCTTAGGTAACAAATGTGCTGTTTTGGGGGAGGCACCTTTGCAACTGAGTACCCACTCCAGTCCCCCACCATTTCGTGTCCCCTCTGGTGCTTCCTCATCCTGCGCTTGTTATTTTTGCAAAAGCCTGTCTTCTCTGCTGAACTAGGAACTAGTTGAGGGTCGAGAGACATCTAGATCCGCTAATGTTTGTTGAGTGAATAAAAAACCGAGTCATTGCTAAGTGACTCCCAGGGGCTCTGTGGTAAGAGATGAAGCAATGACTTACTCGTTGGATTTGAGGAGGCTCAGGGAGAGTTCATGCGTCTTTTTTGTTCCTCCCCCCGTTATTAGTTTCCTGGGGTCGCCATACCAACCTATCACAAGCTGAGTTGTGCGGAAGGGGTTGGGTTTCGGACGTTTATAGTCTGCATCTGAAAGACCAAGCCTTCGATTGGGTTAGAGTTTGGTTCTGCTGAGTAGATAGTCAAGGACTGAATGGCCTCTTGCCCCTCCCTCTGGTCCCGCCCACTACTCTTCATCAAGAGGACAAGGAGGACAGCTTTGACTTTCCCCGCCTAGTGCTTCCAGTCGGTGCCGCCAGTTCCTGCACGGAGCCTCCTCCCGGAGAACCAGGGCTCAGCATCCACTCCAACTCCTGCTAATTACAGGTTTCCCTGCTCTCTGAAGGTGGGGCGCGCCCACGAAACCTTCCAAAGACCGAAATGGTGTAAAGAAGCTGTTACCTTAGGACACATCTAACTAACTGAGGATGCACAAAATAAACCAAGATAAAGCAGAGATGCTCAGACACACATCAAAGCCCTGGCGGGCACCTGGATGCTGGGACACCAAGTTCAGTGCCGGGGAGGGACAGGGGAGGCCACTCAGGCTGCCCTGGGTGCACGCTGCCCCTCCAACAGCACACTGCAGACAAGTGCTGAACACTATTTTCGCTTTTCATCTCCCTTTTTTTTTTGTGAATATGAAAATTCTCAGATTTCTTTTGGGTAGTGAAAACATACTAACATAAGTCTTTTGTAAGAGTGAAGTGGCATAAAGTGAACGTGATAGAAGTCTCCACTTGACTTCAGGTGGTAAACACAATGCAATATACAAATGATGTATTATAGAGTTGCACCCCTGAAACCTGTATGATTTTATTGACCAATGTCACCCCAATAAATTCAATAAAAGATTTAAAAAGCAAAGCAAAGCAAGGATACCTGTACTTGGGAATACACAACTGAAAAAAAAAAAGCCTTCTTAACAGCGCATTACTTTAGAGCACTTTATTAATTATTTCTGTAGAAAGAGTTTTGAAAATGTCTTTTTTTTTTAACTTCAGTCAGTATTTGCACCATCCTAAGTGTGATGAGAGAATCATGTTCTTCCCTTTTTAAAAGATGGTTCTGATTTGTTCGGTGTCAACTCAAGGTCCTTTCAACAGGGAAATGATAAGTATACCCCAGATGCAAGGAAGGCAGCTTCTTTGGAGAAGTTATCACCTTTTATTTGTTTCTCTCTTCACTTTACTTAGTGATTGCCGTCTGGCACTACGCCATCAACCATCAAGTGGGTTTTCAAAGGCGCAGTTCATGAAGGAGTCCCTGGTGCCACCTGCGGCCCGCCCCGGAACTCCACAGGCCTGAGCCTTCCATCTCACTTTTTCTTAAGAATCTAAGCTTTACTTCTCGAGGCTGTAAAGGGAGAAGGGTTAGAGCTGATTGAAATTGCGAGATAAGGATCCTGGCCCTCTCTCAGACGAGTGAGTGACTTCGGATCTGTCATTTCAACTTCCATTCCATGGTTTCTAGCTCATGTTGCTCTAAAACTGTCAACCCTTCTCTAGTTCTGAAAATCTAATTCTTCCTGTGACCCTAAGACTTACTTCTAGCTCTAAAATTAAGTTTCTCCAATTGATGTCTTTATCTAAATTACTTACATAACTAGTTTGGAGGTAGGGAATCGATAATCCACAAAGTTACCCATCATTCTCTATGCCTTCAGTCCTTCTCGCAAAGCAGATTTTTTTTTTAAAGATTGCAACTTAGAGTTCCAAGTTGCTCTAGATGGAGAAGAATCTTGGGCATCCTCTCCTGGGTCTCAGCTAGCTCCATTTCTCTACCTGGGTCTTTCATACCTGAGATGGTTTCTCTTAAACAGGAAGTTGTCTAAAACTTTAGTGGGAAGGTAACCGAACTGATCCGTATATTTCATGCCAACAGTAGTCCACATCTCATTGGCTTAACCTGATAAAATTGTATGTATGGCCTGCTCACACAAAGTATAATGTAGGTGTGTCTAGTCTGGAGGCTGTACTGAGGCGGTGGCGGGTGGGGAGGGAGAGAAGAGAGAAGAGGGCACCAGAGATTCTGTGGTCCTAACCAAACTCTGAAGGATGTCGAAACTGCAGTCCTCCTGTGTGGCCAGGAAGAGGAAATGGGTTTGGCGAGCATGTGGTATTATCTCTGCCACAGTAATTCTTTCTGCTTTGAAGGGATGAAGAGACTGAGGTCAAATGATTACCTGTGGTCCCCATGGTACTGCTGAGTAGATCTCAGAAAATAATTGTAATTTCCATTGCACTCCTGAAGACATTGATCCCAGCTTGCCTTGTCATCATTCTTTACCACAAAAACATTTAACCCAAGACTACGGCTTTATTCCTTAGTTTGCATCATGTTCTCCCAGTGCCTCATGGGAATAAGATGGGAATAATTTGGGTGACTGACAGCCTCTGCTCACTGAGGCTTATCCTTCCTTGTGAAAGGGCATCACATCACCTTGTAAGAGGTTGGAAGGGTGATCATCATGATAATAGCCAGCATCTATTAAGTGCCTGCTGTGTACTCAGCACCATGGCACGCATCCTTTAGATCTACCTTCTTTAATCCTCTCATTTAATCTTCAAATCTTTTACCAACTAACTTGGAAATGAACTAATTTCTAAGAATGGATTTCTAAGTGATTTAGAGGAAAAGAACAACTATAAGATTCTTTTAAGGTGACCTTCTTAAGAATAGCAATCATTCGGATGGTTACTTCTGATGGGTTTGTAAAAAACATCAGGCACGTGACCGTAGAGTCCCACCTCAAGTGACTTGGTGGGGGCTTGGGGCTGGCCTGTCATCCCTTCTGCTGGCAGATGGGGTTGCCCACTGCTCTTCATTTCTGTTGTTCTGTACTCAGCCAGAAAGCTTGCAGCCAGGATGTTGGAGGGGCCTCCCTGCTCCCTTAAGTGGAAGGAAGTATCTGTCAGAAATGGAGAGTGTCAGTCTCCTCCCGGGGCCTCGTGTTTTGAAGATCTCCGCTTTGGGACATCCTGACTGGAGAGTAACTTCAGTGTCTGGGAGGGTGGGATCCATGGGCCCAGGCACTTTCGTAGGTGAAATTCGCATCCCTAAGCACCTTCCTTCTCCCGGAAGGAGTGGCTGGATGTGCTCCTCGCCCAGCAAAAATGTGGGATCCCTGCGCATTATTCAGATTTATCCTCCAAAAAAGAATGTGGCTGGAGGATGCCTGAGTCCCTCCTTCTCCCCACCACAGCTCTACAGGTGGCCTGGGTGACAGGTTTCCCAGGGACCTGCGTAGGACTGGAGTAGAGTGCAGGCCGTCAAGCTGTGGGAATGGACACCCAGTGTTTAGACAACGGGCCTGCCAGAACGCGGGATGCTTTTCTTCGGGATGGGGACTCAAATAGTTTTGGAAGAGATTTGTGCAGGAACTTGAGGCCACCAAGACAAAGGGAGGCATCCTGCCACCCCTGAAGAGCCCTGTCCAGGGACGCCAAAACCTGTGCTGGGCACAGGTGAGGCCGGGATGTGGGCCAACAGCTGCGGTAGTTACCGCCTTTGTTTCAGTAAGTCATCAGGCTTTCTGAGGAAAATGCGCTAAAGCAAACATGCTTTAAGGTGTGAAATTGTCGCTTTTAGTTTCTGAAATATAGATTAAAAGTTGCTCGGTTCCACTTAACCGTCCGAGGGGAGAAGGGAAAGGGCAACTTGGCAAACGTCTTGAAGCATTTGTAGGGGAACATGGCAGATCTGAGTGCACGTATTTCACGGCCTACGTGCGCCCTCTCCCAGGGCCTTTGTCTGGGCTCCATGAATTCGGCCGTGGCAGCCTCACGGTGCGGCCTCGGTAGGGGTGCCGCCGCGGAGGTGAGGTCCGCCTCTGTCCTTTCTGGAGCACCGAGCTGCTGGGCTGGGGGCCGTGAAAATCCCGTAGACGCTTGAACTAGACAAGATTAAAACAGCACCAGAGCCTTCAACGTTTGCTCTTAAAGAAGGGAGCTGGCGGGTGACCTTGACTTCTTAGGAACAGGCACTCCATGAGAATAACATGGGCCTTCCCGTCTGCTCTCCGATCGCCAAGGATTGTCTTTGGTCTCAGCCCTCACGTGCCTGTGCCCTGACACCACCGAGGCCCCCACCCCCTGCCCCCCACCGCCCAATATATACCCTGGGCCTGCTAGTTACAGGTTAATCAAATAGAGCCACCAAACAACTGCGCAGTTTATCAGTCAGGTTGTTTGATTTGAGAGCCCTTCACTACATAGCCATAACAGCCATAAACTGTAGGAGCTAGGCTAATGACGGTCACACAATTTATTACTGAGGGAATCTATTATCTTCCTGAGCATCACAGTTGGGCTGATTACATTTCCATGGTTAAAATTTCATTATGGCCTGTGTTTTGCTCAGAGCTGAAGCCTATTAGCTGGGAGCTCCTTTTGGGAATTTAATTTTATTAATACTTCACGGTTAGTGGCCTTTAATTAATGTTAAATGAAAATGGGATTCTAAAAGCATTACAGGGAACTTTTCACTTGGGTGTCAAAATAATTTATAGTGATTAGTAAGTTCTAAATGACTATCACAAGAGATCATTTGAATTCCATTTTGATTTTAAGGCATTGACTGGAACATGTTTATAATTTTTTAAAAAATGTATCCCTGGGAAAAACTCCTATCTGATCTTACCAGTAAGAAATGTAGCACTTCTGCGAAACAACTGGTATGTCCTTAAGGGGTGGTTGTTACCACAACAAGTAAGAGCTGTGTTGGTGGCCTGCCCTGTGTCATTATGGGATGCGTTACAACATGTGTGAATTGGCTTTATTTATCCATCCTTTTTTCCTTCTACCCACCCACTCAGACAGACACACACACACTCACACACACACACTCCTCTTCTGAAAAAATGTGGTTCATAAACAAATCAAAGCTCTCATGAAGAGAGCTCATCCTGTGTCAGACAGCGTGCCGTTTACGAGCGTTGCCTTGCTTAATTCTTAAGTAGCTTTATGAGGTAGGTCTTACTATTCTCCCCATTTGATAGATAAGGACATCAAGGCTTACTGTGGTTGACAACTTGCCCCAAGTCCTCAGCTAGTAAGTGACAGAGCGCGGTTTCAATGGAGGCTGGTCAGAACTCAGAAAGTCTATTCCTGTTTCTCATGGATAAGCAGATAAACTTCCCCCGCCCCGTTGTCCAGCCAGGAAGGGTCCTGGGTTCAGGACAGGTCTCCGCCTCCGTAAGGGCACAGGGCAGGGCAGGGATCAGGGCAGGAGCCCTGTGGGACATGACAGGCAAGCTCAGTGGAGGGAGAGGCCACCAAGGCACCCAGGGCTGGTGGTCGTCCCTCCCTGCCTGGTACTTCTGAGCTAGTAGCTTTAGGAGGAGATGCTAACCACTGGCAGAGGGATTCGTTTGGAAAAGGCAGCAGTCTTGACTCCACGCTTTGCCATAAACATTGTTCAACATCTTTACTATTATGTTCTCCTTTCCATAGTTTTATCTAATGTGTTAGCAATGGGTCTGGCCCTGGCCGGTGTGGCTAAGTGAGTTGGGCGTCCTCTTGCAGAGGGAAAGGTTGCCACTTTGATTTCCCGTCAGAGCAAATACCTAGGGGGCGGGTTCGTCCCCAGTCCGGGCACGTGCTAAAGGCCACCGATTGACGTTTCTCTCTCACATGATGTTTCTCTCCCTGTCTTTCTCCCTCCCTTCCTCTCTAAAAATAAATAAAATCTTTAAAAAAAAAAAAAGGAATGGGTCTGAAACAGCACGTGGAAGGCAGAAGTTGAGTCAGCTTTGACTTACCTGCCCTGGACCATCCAGTGCCAATTTTAATCCAGCCCGCCTTGCCCCCTCCCTGCGCCCCCTGGGCCAGCAGATCCCTCTCCACCTGCATGGTAGGCTCTCTTTTTCTGTTAGGGATACAGACTTCTTTGCTAGAGACCCAGAGCCAAGCACAACCAGGACACGGAATGGTAATATAAAAGAAAGTGAGCTACTTTTATAGCAGCTTCTAGGTGCCAGGCACAGGGATTAGCACTGCACGTCTGTTATCTTATTTACTCCTCGCAGCAAGCTGTGGCTCCTACATCAGTTTCCCCTGCTGAAACGACACGAAGCCCTCTGCCACTGTACGCACGCATACCCGGAAGCACGCACGCACGGAAGCACGCACGCACGGAAGCACGCACGCATGGAAGCACGCACGCACAGCAGGTGTACGTGTCGATAGTGAGGCTTTAGGTCTGAATCTGCTTCTTTCCAGGTTCTGGGCAGTAGAGACTTCGATGGCAAGACCGATGCAGCTGATGCAACAGAGCCAGGTGTTCTGCAGGTAGACTCGTTATGTCCACTCTCTCCTGGTTCCCTAGCCTGCCCCCAGCCTCCCCCTAGCTGAGTGAGACCGTGTGGTCACTCTGTGCTACCTGTGAGGGGACTGGGCCTCTTGTCACAGTCGTCGTTTTCCGTCCCTTTGTGTTTATTGCATCAGTGTCTGTCTCCTCTGGTATCTGACGCAGAAGGACAGGTCACGTTCCCTTGTCTCACCAAGGTGCCCTCAAGGCTGGTCGTGTCCTTCTTTACTGTTAAATTTGTTTTTTCAGTTACAGTTCACATTCAGTATTATCTTGTATTAGTTTCAGGAACCCAGCATAGTGGTTGGACAACCAGACACTTCCCATGGCTGTGCCGTGGGTCCTGGCTAGCCACCAGGATGGTCTGCTGAGTGAGGGAGCGTGTGAGCGAAGGAGGAGCGGACATTGTTGTCCCTGGGACGGCCTTGCTTGGGGTGCTTGCTGACCCCCCCTGGGCATCTGTCACATGCCCTAGGTCAGCCGATGCCCTCTCCCGTGTCTTATGTAGGAAAGCACGACAACTCAGATATCCATGCAGAGTAAAGAGACTGAGGGTCTCTCAGGTTGCCACAAGTTCAACACAACCTGCCCTCACATCATAGCTGCCAGGACATAGGAGCTGCTGAACTTCAGAGCTGAGAAGAGTAAACGTCTCCATAGAAACTGTCTGCCTCATTGGCTGGACTTTATGACGGGCCCTCCTGGAGAGGCCTTGTGATCAGAAATGGTTTTCTCTCTAGTCCTGGGGACGGGACGGGGTGGGGGCGGGGGCACAGGGCCTGCTGTGACAGGTCACCCTCTGCTGTTCTTGCCCTCTCTGCTGTGCACCCTGCAGCCTGCTTGACTTTCTTTCCCTGTGTGCGCGCACGGGTGTGTCTGTGCGCATGTGTTTGTGTCTGTGTGGGCACGTGCAACTCTGTGGGAGCGTGTTGTTGTGTCTGTATGTGTGTGTGTATGTTGGGTGTAAATAGACGTGTCTGTGCATGAGTGTGTGTATACGTGTGCACAAGTTAATGTGTGTGTGTGTATTCGTGATTGTGCACATGACTTGTGTGGAACTGTTTATCAGTGTGTGCATGTGTGTATATACATGAGTGTGGGTGAGTGTGTCAGTACATGAGTGTGTATACATTACACAGATGGCCGTATGCAGGTGTGTATGTGTTGGTGTGTGCATCTGTGTCTGTGTACACAGGTGAATGTGTGTTCGTATATGTATCCATGATTGTGTACATGACAGTGTTTGCAGAGGTGTATGTATCAGTGTGTACACATGTATACCCATACATTTGAGTGTTTGAGTGTACATGCAGGATTGTATGTTCATGGATGAGTTACTGTGTGCACGTGTGTGTATACATGAGTGTGGGCGAGCGTGTCAGTGTGTGCACATGTGCATGCATGTGTGTGCGATCATGTGCATGTGTGTATATGCATGAGCATGGCTATGTGTCACTGTGTGTACACACATGGCTGTATGTTTGTGGGTGTGTTTTTCAGGGTGTGCATGTGTGTCTCTATGTGAGCATATGTGTGTCTGTGTGTGTCTGAGGGACCCCCGTTCCCCCCTCAGGCCCCCACACTGCGAGGGAGAAGGTGGTGGCGCTGTGCTCCCCACCTCTCTGCATGTCGATATGATCACTTTGGCTTCCCAAGTCTGGCAGGAGACGCAGAATTAAACACAGACGCTCTGGTGCCAAAACAAAATCGTGGAAAGATTTGAAGCCCCCGTTCCCTAACTTGCAGCCTATCAAACTGGGAACAAGCCTGGCTTTGTTTTATTTCCTGCACTGAACGAGGGCAGAACAGTCTGGAGCCACACTGGTTCTGATAGAAGAGCTGACTCTAAGCCAGGGAATTTAAAATTGCTGAAACCCAAGGCAGAGGGGAGACAGCAAGATGTGATGGGAAGGGAAAAAAGCCTATATGAGAGGGAAAAAAAGACATTCTTACCCCGAGTTGGGAATGAAGACACAGTGGCAGCTCAATTTTTGAGAAACATGGGCACACAAAGAGGAAAATGGTGGTGAGGCAAAGAACCCGGGGGCGGTCGGTGGTCTCCAATCTTGCTTTGCCCTGGAGCTGGGGCCAGCTGGGAAGGTGGCACCTACCATGAAGAGGCAGCAGGAACCAGTCCCATGGAAAGTGTGCTTATGTCCCCGCGTCACAGGGGATCAGGGGCTGACTGCCAACCCCGTGCTCCCTGTGCCTTGGGGCCCTACCAGGAGGTCTGAGCTGGCATGTCCCTGGGTCTCTCTCCATGTGCACTGGGCTGCTTTGCTGTCTCATTATTTTGCTTTCTGAAAACAAGTGTGTCTCTTTTATTTGGAGCTCTGATCTTAAACTAGCCTTGCCCGAATGTCTTGGTTTTATTTTAATAACAGCGTTCGGCCCGTATCAACCAGGTTGCGTTTTTGCCGATGATGACTGAGGTCTTTTCTTTTTGATCCCCCGTCATCTACCGCCAAGGGAGTTGATGACAATAGTTCCCCAAACCTTCGGTCCCCAGGGTGGCCCGCCTCCAGGTCCGCCGTGAGGCCGAAGTAGCGGGGGTTTGTGGAGACCCGTGCCAGGCCACGGGAAGGGTTAAGAGGGAGAATCATTCCGCTGCCAGGCCGAACGTTGGAGCCAGCCCCGCCCCGGAGTCTGGTAGAACTTGTCAAAGGCTCCGCACCAGCCCCACGAAGTGTAGATGGCCTCCCCTGAAGCAGTGTCCCTGAGACCACATGATGTCTGCTCTTGGGGTCACCAGTCTCTCCCCAGGGGTCACCGAGCCAGGGACACTGGATCTCCCTGCTCCGCTCCAGCCGCCCCTCTGCGCTCACCCTCCTAGAATGGCCACCTCTATGGAGGAGCCCAGCCCTCCCCAGCATGGGTCCTTCCTCGGCCTGGAGAGTTGCAGGCTGCGGTTTTGTTTTTTGTTTTTTTCCTTTCTTTTCTTCCAGCGGTGACGGCATCAGCCGCTGACTTCATCACTGTTGACACTCTTCTATCAGAGCACCCTAGGAGCCCTTAAAGCCAAATTCCTAATCTTCTCGGGTCCTTTTGCCAAGACAACATTGGATTTTGAGTCTCCTTTATGGGGCCCTCTAAAATGAATTGGGATACATTTTTATAGCAGAAT
The DNA here is from genome assembly GCA_004026545.1 of Mormoops blainvillei. Lineage (NCBI taxonomy): Eukaryota > Metazoa > Chordata > Mammalia > Chiroptera > Mormoopidae > Mormoops > Mormoops blainvillei. The sequence continues at coordinate 74,811 of PVJD01004498.1, forward strand.
ACTGTGTGGATGCTAAAAAGAATGGGACGAGTCTGTATGAAGGAAAGACGTCCAGGATACTATTCTACCTCCTTTTACTTTGTTAAGTGAAGAAAAGCTAACTGTGGAAGAGCATGGATTGTTTGATTCCATTTTTATTACATAATGAGTGTGTATGTAGCTGGAAAACCATGTATCATGCTGTTAACAGTAGCTCTCGGGGAGGTGGGGCTTGGAAACTTGTAATTTTTACTTATGTATCTCTTCTCTCTCTCTCTCTCTCTCTGTCAGTCATAGGCATGAATAATTTTTTTAAATTTAAAAATACCAGCTCAGTGGATTGAGTGCTGGCCTGTGAACCAAAGGGTCGCCGGTTTGATTTCCCAGTCAGGGCACATGCTTGGGTTGCGGGCCAGGTCCCTGGTAGGTGGCATGCGAGAGGCGACCACACATTGATGTTTCTCTCCTTCTCCCTCCATTCCCCTCTCTCTAAAAATAAATAAATAAAATCTTTTAAAATATCGGAAACATGGAGGAGAATGTACTGTCCGTCCAAAACAGCAGGAATTCATGGCGGGGTCCTTTTTTCTTTTGTGGGAGGAACATGAGGGTAAGAGCTTAGGAGCCGGGCGCTTCTCTTAGCCAGGAGTTTCAAGTCTTTTTCGTGCTGCGGACCGCGTGACAGTCTAAGGAAGGCTTTGGATCCCTTTTCAGAACAATGCTTTAAATATATAAAATGAAATAAAATTATAAGCCAAATATAGCGAAATACAGTTATCAAAATATAAAAAAATTGGGATATAGTTATAGATATGCTTCTTAGTCGATACATTAAAATACAAGATCTAGATCAAGGTCTGATTACTACAATTTGAAATTAGCAGTGAGCATAAGTGATATTTTGAGAAATCTGCAACAACCGAATGTTACAGGAAAGTATCTGTGATTGCTGTTAGTGACAGTCATATAGGCTAATTCTACTGTGGTTTGTTGCCTTCCTTCATAAATGAAGAAAATGCTAGAAAATCAGAGTTAGAGGCAGTGAAAATAAAGATGTTAATTTTTTTCCCCGCCCAGCATCGCCAATCGCTGCTTGAACTTCCCTGGCTCAGAACCAATGCTTTTAACTAGCTGTGAGATGTTGAATAATATTGTCCCTTCTCTCTGAGTCTCAGTCTCTGCACCTGTAACAACGAGGGGCTTCATGACGGCAAATGTGTAGCATCTTGCATGTCAGCTGTCATTGATTAATAGTGACTTAGTGTGCCAAGGTTGTGGAGACCACCTCTGAGATCAGTTGGGGAGGATTCTATGAGTGATTGGTGATGTCTGCCCAGGGCACTAGATGGGAAAGCGTGTATACACACGGCACAAGTCTTCCTTCCTGGACCAGATGAACCCACGGTCTCTTCCAGCTCTGATAGCCTAATGAGTCTGCAATGAATTATTCTCTTCTGACTCCAGTTAAAAGCATCTCCTGTCCAACAACAGTAACAACAGCACAGGAATTGAGGGTCCTTCCCTGAGAGTTTCTGGCGCGTGGCTCTGGCCCCACTCTGCTCTATAAACCGGACCTTCTGATAGACTTTTCCTTAAACGAAATCGTAAGCATTGCCTCCAGTTTCAATGACTGGATGGTTACTGGGAACAGATCGTCTAAAAAGAAAACAAGAATTAGTAAACACAGTCTTACAAATGAGCCATCTGGAGATTATTTACATAAGAAAAGAGAAAAGCCTTGGTATTTTCATGCTGTTTCATGCCGGGGTTTGTTTCTCTTGCAAGTAGCCACAGGGATGTATTTGTCTAGAACACACACCCAGCTTTTTAGCAGAGATTGCTGAAAGCATGAAAAAACAATGTTCATTGGGTTGGTTATTTGGGGAATCGAAGGAGGAGGAGAGAGAGAGAGTGGGAGAGTCACACAAAAAAGTTTTTGAATGAATTTTCATGTACGGGATTTCAAAATAGTAATAACGGGCTCACACCCTAGTTTTGGAATTACACATCCTACTCCCAGTGCCACATGAGAACGATTTTCCCGCACCAAGGTCAACTTCGGAGGCACGAAAACATCGTGCAAATGCACAGGGACTGGCTATGGGAAGAGTGACCCTTTGACCCCCAAAGAGCCCCCTGGGTGTCAGGCCAACTCCGCAGAACCACTTAGCTCCCTCCTCTAGCTCGTCCCTTTTTCCCTGTTCCCTTGGGAAGTGCACGTTCAAAGAGTCCTCTCTTACTAGGCATTTCAGCCACGTAACCAACCTCTCCTCCCACCCACGCACAGGAGTGTTCGTCCACGCAGGGAGGACGACACGGGGTAGAGAGGGGCGGGGAGGATTGCATGGGCGACAGAGCCCACGAAGCCCTCAATCTCCATGTTGGTGACACCATGCAGGCCCAGGCTGCATCTCCTGCCACACCCTCAAAGTGACAGCCTGGGTAAAAATAGCCCCACTGTGTCTGGACAAGCACTGGCCGATAAATTAACAAATTAATAAGACAAGAGTTGGAGTGACTTTACAGAAAGACAGCTTTCTGCTCCGGGGCCAGGCTGGGCTGTCAAGCGTCTTGCGTGTTTGCTCTGGAAATTGTATAGCTCAGGGCAGCGATTCGTTAGCGGGGCAAGAAGAGGCAAGACGAGAGTGTGAGCAAGCGGCTCTGCAGCCCTGGGGCTGCGGAGTCAGAACTAGCTGCAAGGAGGACAGGAAGTGTAGCCTGAAGAGTGAATGCAGCTGGAAGGCGTCCAGCAATTCAGAGCCATCAGCATGAAAGGTAATTACCTGCTGACAGGTCTCTGATAGTACCTGGCTGGGGGGGCGTGCACGCGCACCACCGGTTAACTGTGTCTTTACGGGCACCTTGGGGGCATATTCCATACTCCACACCTGGGCAAGAGGGGGAATTGTAAAGATTCAGAACCTTGAGCATTGTATTGTGAACAGGTCTGCAGGCTTGCAAATGTGGACGATGCAAAGAGTAACAACACCTGGAACGTGGGAAGCTATTGGAAGAGAGAGACCCAGTGCAGGGCTCTGGGCCCGTGCCCGCTTCGGTGACGTTTCCGAAGTGGCCTGCGAAGGGGCGTGCGATCCATAGACTGACTGAAGGCAGAGGCAGAAGCAGAACAACCGGCCGGATGGCGGACGCTTGGCCAGGCTCCGGGGCTAAGGCCCTCCATGACCCGAGTCCCTGTTTAGGGGTCCGTTTCCCAGATAAGCACTCTGAGGCTGAGGGGGGGGTAGGTGGCCTAGGGCTCCATCGTCAGCGAGACGGAAGGCTGGGATCCAAACCCGCGCAGCTTGACTCCCCGGTTATGACCTCAGCGCCAGTAACCCTGGCCTTATAGAAAGAGCTGGAGGAGCAGCAGCCCCCCAGCTCGGGAATCTCAGGGCCTCCACAACACTGAGGGTGTCACCGCGGTTTGGTATGCTCATCCCGATGACATCATTATTATAATCGCCATAATATGTCACTACCAATCTGTGGAAGAGGACGGTAAGGTTGGAGCATTTTGAGTTTTTTTTTAATCTTAAAAGGATATTTGTGGGGCTCTGAAAATGACATCAGACAATAGTGAAATTGGATGGTCTTCGAGGTCAGGGATTCCAAAGACGGTGGTTCCAAACATATGTCTGAAAGCTCCCAGGTGCTCAGAGACTGCCGTTGTGTATATAATATACAATGTTGCTGAAATGCACAATGTCAGAAGCCGCTCTAGATTAAGAAATGCCTAGAAGTGAATTTGTGTGTTATTGTTACAGTAGCGATACATATTTGAAAACAGTCATAAAAACACAGGGGAGACAAAAGGATCATTCAGAGAACACAGACCATGCTTCCTGGGCAGCGGTGGTTAGGAAGGTATGTTTCCATCCTAAAATGAGGGGAGAATGGATACTTTTCAAGTAACACAAAGGTGTTTGTTTCTTTAGCCCCAAATGGAGCCCTCGACTTGATGTATACGCCAACATTTTCCCATCCAGCATGACTCGTTCAAGAGTGAGAGCTGAGCTCCAAGAAACGGTGGTCTAATTTGACCATTAAGGATGTCAGGCTAAGAGTCTTACTCTCAGGCGAAGTAATGGATACGCCCTGTTCTGTCAAAGTCATTCTAGCAGGTGAGGCTTCAGAGCTAGGCTAGTGAAGTCAGAAGTTCAGGACCCTGATTTCCACTTCCAATTCCTGTGACGACGGGCCTCCTCTGGTTTCTCCATGGAAATGTGATCTGCGCAGAAACGACGGCCGCAGCTCCACCGGTGAGCGACAGAGATGCTTTCTGCCCGCCCTCCGCCTTCACGAGCGGAATTGGCGCTGCTCGGTTCACCCTTGCTTTTGCAGCCCTGATGCCAGGGGCAGCACATTCCACAGGCACTTGGTAGGGCTTTATCTGATTGCCCCTCTCCGGGACTGACATAGTGTAACTCACTGCTGATGGAAAGGAAAAGTAATGTAATACCCATAGTATGCTCCTTTCCCAGGCAAGCCCGAAAGGAAGAATCATGCTTGTTATCCATTCATCTTTTTCTCTTTCCGAGGTCTGCAAAATTTAGCCAGCCAGAACAGATCTGTGTGCCCCGTCATCATTGCAGAAGTCACGGCACTGGGAGTTTCTAACATTCCTGGTATTTGTGACTTGAGTGCCAAATAGATTTGTTTTTCCTTAGAAATGAGTTAGCTCTTCAGTTCGCAGATACAAAGACAGGCGATGGTATGTCTTCCTACAGCTCGACATAAACATCGACCCATGGAGGAGGGCTGAGGTGTTGCCGGTTTCCTCGCCCTTCTGCTATTACATGAGCTTGAATGAGACGGCAGTTGGAGTGGCGATTTTCTGCCATTGCGAGGACAATATCATGCATTTTGGTAAGCCTTCCGAGAGGGAGCAGGTGGCAAGGACTCAACAAGTATTGTGAGTAGACACTAGTAGGCTCACAGTTCCAACTTGTTTTGGGGCTCAACTTCTGGAAGACAGCCTAGGAAAATAGCAATTTACAGGGGGGGAGAAAAGTGGGTCCTGAGGCATTTGGTCGGGGCAGACATTAGTTCCATTTAGGGCTCGAAGCAGCCCACAGTTAATTGTAGGTCTCTCGCATTAGCTTGTAGAAGCAGTAAAAGCATGTAATTCGAGCTAATCTGATGGGCAAATGAACTGGGTACTCGGTGCCAAGTGAGACTGTGAAACAAAAGGACACATGTGTTTTCAGGAAAAAAAAAAACTAACACAACATAGTTTCAACTGTTACACACGTGAAACTCTGGAGAATTCTTTGGGAGTTTTGTCATTTTAGAAAAGGACGTGCAGGGTACAGTAAGTGAACCTTAGGAGCCCGGTACCTCTGGGTTACTGGGCAGCGAAGCATGTGGCCTGGGACAGTTTGGGGGCAGCGTTCCGAGCAGCAGGCTTACTTCAGCTGACGGGCAACCCTTCTTTAGAGAGCGCCCCCGCATTGATTTTCCCTGACCGCCCACTGCAGTCAGCCCGGGCCCCTCCCTGTCAATTCTGATTGTATTGGTTGGGGATGGGGCTTGGGAATCCGTGTGCCACAAGGTCCCCCCCAAGGACTGCGGCGCGGTGATTGCCGTTCAGAATAAGCACCCCTGACCCAGGAGCAGAGGTGGCTTAAGAAGGGGGAGCAGATGGTGGAGGTTAATGGATCTAACTGAAGCTACCTGCAGGGGAGGCGATGCAAGGCCCACCGGGAGGTTACAGGAGGGTGTGTGGCGCTTTGCAACAATACCATCTTTTTGGTCCATGGGGCAAAGCGTGTGTTCCCGGGGACTTAGTCCACTGGTCGTTTTCCTCTGGTTCACCCAGAGACCACCTTCCACGAAGCATCGATGCCGTGGGACCTTTCATCAGACCGCTCTCTCGTGTCCTGTGCTCAAGCAAGCCCTCCGAAGGAGATGACTCTTGACCCTTTTTTTTCTTTCAGTTTTATTTTTTTGTACTGGTTTCAGGCGTACGGCTTAGCGGTTAGACAACCATACGCTTTGCACAGTGTCCCCCTGATATTTCCAGTATTCTGACTGGCGCCTTGCATAGCTCCCTCAATATTATTGACTGTGTTTCCTATGCTGTGCCTTACAACCCTGTGACTGTTTTGTAACTGCCAATTTGTACTTCTCAATCCCTTCATCTCTTTCACCCCCCACCCCCCTCCCCTCTGGCCACCACCCGTTTGCCCTCTGTGTCTATGAGTCTGTTTCAACTTTGTTTGTTCATTTATTTTGTTCTTTAGAGCCCACATGTAAGTGAAATCATATGGCATTTGTCTTTCTCTGACTGATTTATTTCCCGGAGCATAACCCTCTTTCTTAAATCCTGAGCCTCAGCTGGGGCTTTAGTATGTCCTTCTCCTAGGGGGTGCAGTCCTCCTGGGGTCCCAGGTTTGAATACTCATTGTAAAAGCCATCAGCCAATTCAATGATTTAAATCAGAAATTATCCATTTTGACAAAAATGTGTTTAACCAGTAGTCACTGTGCTCTGAATTTATTCCGCTAATTTAAACCAATTTTCATGTAAAAGTTTGTGTTAAAATTAGACCTTTTATTTGTACCATTAAGAGAAAAAAAGACTTTATAAGGCCAAACTTTTTTTCAATACCAAAAAGGTATAATTTGGGTTGACCTACAGGATTAGAATCTTTAAAAATTAGGAGCAGAAAAGTAAATAGTGACTCAAACATAAACTATTATACGCCTTGAAAATGATAATTTTTAAAACATACTACTGATGAGTGGTGTTCATCAGAAAAGATACCCAAAAGAGAAGCAGTCTTGTCTGTTGCACACTCAATATTAACCCCACGCTAGAGAAACGATGGGTGTCTCGTTTTTATACTCTAGATGTCTATATGGAAAGTGGAAATTGAAGCAACTGCTGTGAGCTTCATATTAAACCAATGTCCTTTGTAAATAGGAGGGTTGTGCTCGCACTAGAGACCCTAACAAGCAACTTGATCCGTGTCCTCAGGTGTGCGGTTAGGGCTTGATCGTAGAGCAGGCATAGGAAGTCAAATGGCAAAATTATTTCTTAATGAACATTTAAATACTAACAAGACGTTCATATCGAAAAAGACAGGAGCTCTGCAAATTTGTAACTTTGATAATTTTGCATGTATTTTAAGTTACATGAATTTCCAGAGGGATCTGAACAAGAGGCCTGAAGGGGCTCCACTGTAGAGCCTGAGCACCCAAGAGTTGTTCGTTCCTCCCTCCTACTTCCAGGTCCACTTTCCATATAAACATTATGTATATGAGACAGCGAGCGGTGGGCGGAGGGAGGTGAGGAAGGGAGAGAGATTGGTTTTAAGGAACGGTCTTGCGTGGTCGTGGGGACTGGCAAGTCCTAAGTGTGCGGGGCGGGGCCCACAGGCTGCAGTTGTCGAGAAGAGGCGATGTCGCAGCCTGAGTCCGAAGACCTGCTGGCAGACTTCCCTCTTCCTGGGGGATGTTGGTTTTTCTTCTGTGAAGGCCCCACTGATTGGACAAGGCCCACCACATGATGGAGGGTCACCTGCTTTACTCAAAGCCTGTTGGTTCATCTCACCTAAAACGACCTTCACAGAAGCATCTAGTGTAATGTTTGACCAACTATCTGGGTACCACGGTGTAAACAAGTCGACACATCAAATTAAACATCACACAGACAGACTCCTTGCCGTGTCTAGGATGAATGTGATACCATTTCAGCAATTTGAGAACGTGGACAAAAAAATGAACAGGCCCATCCTGCTAGCACAATAATTTATACTTTCATGTAGTCCCTCCTAGTCCTTTTTCACACACACACACACACACACACATTTGCTTGCTTAATTATTATAGTGTGCGTGTGTGTGTATACACACATCCTTTCTCCATTAACATTATATTGCAAGTGTATTCCCATGTCTTTTATAGTTAGTCTTTATGGAGACATAACATTCCATCAAAAGGATGTAGCATAATTTAATTAGCCAGTCCCTATTGTTTCCTGTTGAGGCTGTCTCAAGTCTGCTGCTGCTATAAATCATGTTGCTGTAGTTTGCTTTTTTCTTTAGGGTAAATTCCTAAAAACGGGATCACTGAGCCAAGGACGCAGACCTATTATGGCACCACATGCGTACTGCTTTTGTTGGATTTGAGTGGGTTGTGTGCATTTTTCCAGTTTTGTTTTGTTGTTGTTGTTGTTTGTTTCTCCCTCTGTTGTTTCTCTTGTAGTGACCTCATGTTACCACCTCGGGTTTCCAGCAAACACCTCTGCAGCCAAGGGGCCACCCTGATAGCCATCACAGCGCACTGATTCCTCCCGTCACCCCTCTGACAAAAATGTTCTCCAAGGCTAGAAGTGTCCTTATCTAGTCCCAGTCTGAGAGAGATTTATCGCTTGGAAAACCTGAGTATAGTTTCTGAAGCCATTTTTCAACTGAGAGTGGGGGGAAAAAAACACATTTCGCACTTAAAAAGCAATTTGGGATTTATTTTTGGTTCTTTGATAATTCAGGGAGACTTTGAAATGCTTAACATCTCATTTCTTCTCACATAATTGAGGAAGAATCCCAGGTTGAGAAGTTTAAGGAATAGTAATTAGAATTTGGAGCAAACATTGTGGAAGACAGAACTTAATGGTACTATTAGCTCTTTAAAAAGAGTTCATTTTTATTGTTTTGCTGCACGATTTGGAGTTTCATGTCGGACATCAGTGTTCCATTTTGTTTGGTGGGGTCTGGTAAACATACTCACAGGTCTCGCCTCCGTACAAGGAAGTAATGTATTTAAGGAAGTGAATTTAAAATTGGCATTGGCATGGTGCTAAATTTACATATGAAGAGTGGGTTACTTATATTTGGGGAGAATTATGTATACCCGCACCCATATATTTTTGGACACTTCATACACATGGAACCCTACCCTAGGGGGCCTGTCGTAACTGGCCTCTTTCACTCAGCATAATGCTTCCGAGGCTCACCCAGGCTGTGACATGTATCAGGCCTTTGTTCTTCTTTATAGCTGAATAATATTTCACTGTGTCAACGTGCCTCGTTTTCTTTCCCCGTTCCCCAGTGGACGGGCATTTGGGCTGCTTCCCCTTTTTAGCTAGTATGAGCAGTGTTGCTGTAAATATTCATGTAAAGTCTTAGGTGAATATGTTTTTTATTTTGTTCTCTTGGATACCTATCTAGAGGTGGAATTGCTAAGTCATAGGGTAACTCCATGTTAGCTTTAAAGATTTTATTTATTTATTTTTTATAGAGAGGGGAAGGGAGGGAGAAAGAGAGGGAGAGAAACATCAATGCGTGGCTGCCTCTTGCACGCTCCCTCATGGGGACCTGGCCCGCACCGCAGGCAAGTGCCCTAGACTGGGAATTGAACTGGTAACCCTTTGGTTCGCAGGGCGGCACTCAACCCGCTGGGCCACGCCAGCCAGGGCTCCATGTCAGCTTTTTAAGAGAGATGTTCTTGTGGGCTCACACGTTAGTGTTGGGTTGTGTGAAGGGCATGAACCAGACTGAGGGTAGGAAAGCGAAGAGGTGGGGAAGTGCCTCAGACCGAGGAGGCTTTAAGGTGAATAGATTTTCATAAGAAACTCTTCATGCAGAACAGTCTTCTCTTCAGGTTGGAAGCACATTTACTGGTGTAGCAGTGGAGTTGTAGGAGGGTAGTAGCAGTCTGAATGATTTGATGGAATCCATTGATGAAACGTCCTATAATTCTAAACACCTAATTTGCTTTTTAGGAATTAGTTTTTGCATTGGAAGGCAAATACCACATCCCCCAAACTTTCTCAATAAATATCCTGTTTGAACCTCCTAATAAAAACAGCCTCTGCACCAGCCTTCTCTTAAAAGTGCTAAAGTTCCTTGAGATGCACTGAGAAAACGAACAGTTCGCCAAATTCTTGGACACGCCCTCATTCTGCCGTGTATGCAAAGGTTATAATCACAATTGGTTTATTTTAAGCAAAATCCCTCTCAGAGCATGGGAGGCAGCATTTGGGGAACGTTTCTGAAACAGACATTTAATACATTGAGGAAGATATACTATAAACAATGTTACTCTCAGATGCTTAACTTTACACTTTTAAAAGCTTGAATACGAATTCCTTTGGAATTTTCTATCAGCCTTGGTATGAAACCTCAAATGGTTAATTTGCATGCACACTGGCCACGAGGATCTCTTTTGCTTTTCTTTAGTAGAAAGATGATATTAGCTTGTGTAATTATATCCCTAGGTGGCATTAACCACAGAATTGAAGGGTTGGCTTCCTTCTGGCAAACCAGCCTCGGTTTTTGGCTTGACGCTGGTACGGCTCACTTGTATAATCATGCTACATGTGAAGGGTGGAAATTAGAGTGTAGGGTTGCTGATTTATATTCCATGAACTGAGTTTTCCTGTGCCAACCCAGAAAAATCTTACCATTGCTGAAGCGTTCAGTTTTCTCGTGGCTTCTACCGTCCCTGTAAGTGATCCAGGAGGCAGATCTTGGTGCATTCCAGCAAAAGGTCTAGTTATGGACGTAATGATTGGTGAACATTTAAAGTCAAAGCTTAAATGCTGAACCTGGACCTTCTTGTTTTTAAATTAAAAGGTCAGCAAACCGGTGCCAACAGTTTTAGACAGCTTGGGTCACACCTCTAAGAAATCATCAAAGTCAGCGAGAAAAAACAAACCCAGACCATTTCATTGCTTATAAGTGAAGGAATCCAGTTGTCTTATGTGTTGTAACTGACACGATTTGACATGTTCGTTTTTTTTTCAGGCTTTGGGTTTTGAATAATTGCTTCTTGCACAAAGCCTATATTTTCTGTACTCTGTGGTTGCCAAGCTGTACTTGACTTTTAAAAGAGAGTCAAAGGAACGTATCCTTGTGAGAAATTGCTGCTTTGTTGGGTACAAATGAGAGGTTTCATGATCTTTGAAGCTAGGAAGGCCAAATTTGGTTTAGAAACCCATCACCAGGTTGCATTTTATATTCTTCTTTGCTTTGCTAAACTAAACTGTCGTCTTGTTGGAAGTGAAAGAAAATGTAGTGGAGAGTTAGGGTTAAGTCATTTTCACCGTCTGGCGCAGAAAGCAGAAAGTTCTCCTTGACCACCACAGTCCGAACGCCGGGCAGAGCGGCAGACCGCGCCAGCCTTAGACCAGTGGTTCTCAGCTGGGCAAGGTGCCGCTTGGCTGGGGACATCGGGCGAGGTCTGGAGACACTTTCGATTGCCATAATGGGAGGGGAGTGGTGCTACCAGCATTTAATGGGTAGAAGCCAGAGGTGCACAGGACAGCCCCCCACGACAAAGAGTGATTCAACCCCAAATCGGTGGTACTGGGGGAGTAGGGCTGACTTGGAGGGCACATTCACAACACCAGGTGTGACTTTTCTGGCTCTGCTTTTCAGGGAAGGGCGGGAAGAGAAGGAAGAGTGTCCTTCTTCCCACAAAAGATTCTTTTTATGTGGCACTCATTTCTTGGGACGGCTCTTAAAGAGAGTATTGGACAAATAAGAAACGTGGAGCCAGCTGCCTACTTGCAGGAGTGATGTGGAGCCAATGGGGACGTGCCTGTACACACCGTGTGCACGCACTCACAGCAGACGCACGTGCATGCACACACACGACTTGCGCTCCTCCCCGCACCGCCCAGCGAACTGCTGGCAAGACCCTGCAGGCCTGGCCGTATTTTCTTCCTTTACTTGTTAAATGTTTCATAAAGTGCTTTCGCCCTGGGTTAACGTGATTCTTCTTTGTCATTAAAAAATGTTGTTTTGTTTTGTTTTGCTTTTTGATGAGGAATTATCCCTTAAGCTTCCACCTTTCTTGGAAGGGAGACACTTCGACAAACAGGTTAGAAAGTCGCCAAAGTCACCGTGTCCGCCAGCCTGTTTGGGACCTCGCTGCCATGTCTGTCTGTTTTCTTGAGCCCTGTCTGCAGGGAAACAAAGCCACTTTCATCAGTGTTCTAGAGTCAAAATGTCTAAGCCCTCTGGGGGCCAGCTGTGGCCTGTGGACAGATGTGGCACCCGGGCTGGCTTGCTCCCCGTCCTGCAGCCCCACGTGCACTTGGGTGAGCCCTGTTGGCTCTTGGGGCTGCTCCAGGCAGGAGAAAGTGAATGAAACACATTTATCCTAAATGTTCGTGTTCTAGCTGACCCCCCTCCTCCCCTTTTCAATGAAAGGCGTGGAGAGAATGACACACACTACTTTGGAGTGGGGGCTGTCTTGCGCAATGTAGGCTGCTTAGTGGCATTTGGTTACAGGTTTGGATCATAGAGTATCAAGGGAGAGGGGCTCACAAGGACATCCAGGCCCAGCCTCCGCTCCCCAGTGGAGAGATGTTGCCTCCAATCCTGTGAGAGCCCCCTGTCTGGGCAGAGAACTGGCCACATGAGTAGTGATCCCTAGCACATTTGTAAGTACGTACTATGGGCTCCCACACCAGCCACGCAGAAGCAAAGCACCCCGTGAAGTCTGGAATTGCTCCTTTTAACAAGGTTCCCTGGGTGCTGTGATGGGCAGCCTGGTTTCGGAGTCACTTCCTGTTTGCTCTCCCATCAGGCCGTTTCTGTCCTGCATGAGCACGCCCTTAGCGGCTCCCTCTTCCCTTGTGGTTAAGTCAGTCCTTTGCTTGTGAGCCCAAAGCCTGCTCCCTCATGGCCTGGGCAGTGCCTCCAATGCCATTTCTATTGTACCTTCTATTTTTAAAACATTGTCATTTGTTGATATTAGAGGGAGAGAGGGAGAGAGGGACAGACAAGAAAAGAGTGCGTGTGAGAGAGAAACATCAGTTTGTTGTTCTACTTATTCATGCATTCATCGGTTGATTCTTGTATGCTCCCCAACCTGGAATTGAACCTGCAACCTTGGCGTATCGTAACCCAGAGATTTTCAACCAGTGTCCTGCAAGGATTTCTAAAATATACAATAGCTGACAATTTAGTCAGGGGTACTGACCTCTCTCCCCTTAGATCGTTAAATAAGAAAAATGACAACAGCCAACACAACAATAACTGTCTAGTGTGAATGAATCAAAATTATACCTATTATTTTTTGGCAGATGGGAAAAAATATAATCTATTTTTTGGTGTGCTACAGAATTTGAGTAATTCGTTTATGTGTGCTATGAGATGAGAAAGGTTGAACATCCCTGCTCTAAGCAACGGCGCTACCCAGCCAGGGCTCCGTTGTACCTTCTATGTCACCTGCTCCAAATCACATACCTGGGAGGAGGTACGAGGGGATTACCAAGAGCGGGCATTGTCCAGCCAACAGGGACCATTGCTGAGCTCAGGGTCTGCACCCAGAGCTCTTGAGAATGAATGAGTATAATCAAACCAGACGATGCCTGGGAGGTGTCTCTGAGGCCCGGGAGCACTTGTGTGGCACAGAACCCTTCTTCAAGAGTATTTGGACATTGGTTTTGATGACTGTCTCTGTTGTTTTTGCTCAGGGCTCAACTACCTAAGTGGAAGAAAGAGCTTGTTTTAAATTCTGTTAAAAATTGAGGAGTGTTACAGCGTTAGGTTTAGGAGGCCCCGGGAGCAGAATTCCTCCCTGGCATGTCCCACTCTGCGCTCCTTGTATTCTAGACTTGTCCCTTCCTGGGACATTTGCTGCTTCTGGTGCTCTGTGGGCCCCGGAGGATGTGCTTTCCACAGCCCCGTCTCCTGCTTCTCTTGTCGTTTGTCAGGAGGTGGACTTCACCACCCAGCTCTGAGACCCTGTCTGTGAAGAAAGCTGTGACTGACACATTAGAGGGGACCCCCACTCTCCTGTCTTCTCCTGACATGGTGCATCTCCAGAGACAAGTGCAGAGATAGGGCTCCCTCCCTTCATGTGCCCCTTTTTTCCGGGTGCCTGAAATCTGTGTATTACATTCGTTTACTTACTTTATTCGTTTATTCAGTTGATGTTCATTGATGTGCCTGTGGTCAGAATGACTTGCTTTTTGCCCCCAAGAGTTCCTAAGTGAGTACAGTGACTCTTATGCCTTTTCAAACCCATGCCTCCTTCATTAAATTTACAAAAACCAAACCACCTCTCTGTTCCCTTTTTTCATTTGTCGAAATATAAAACAAATGTAACTCTTGTGACTAAAAGCAAATCAAAGTAACAATAATTTTAGACTGTGTTCCCAGCTTCAGATAGTAACCCTCAGCCCCCTACCTCGGTCGTCCATCAGACTCCCCCAAATTTGGGGAGCTTCTGAGTGTGACAGCCTGGATTTGTTTCCTTTCCTCTGTGGCATCCAGAGCTAACTGGGAACTGTCATGACCAAGGTGACCAGACCTGTACCCAGAACACTGGTCAGTGGCTGAGTAAGGACCCCGTTATTTTTGGCTTGCTTTTCCCTAACCAGACAGGAATTGGGTTAATGCAAAAACTCGAAATGGCTGATGCCATCCGCTCTCTGTGGTTCTCTGCTATATTCTCTTCATGTGTTTGTCCTAGCTCCTAACTAGACGGGCAGCGCCTTGAGTGTAGAGGTTCGCCTCTCTCTCTCTCTCTCTCTCTCTCTCTCTCTCTCTCTCACTAGAACCACCCCCTACACATCTTAGATTGTCAACGCATGTGTTGACATCATTGGAAAAATTAAAATTAAAATTTGCTGCCAGAATGCCCCCAAGACCCTGCCAGTAGGATTTTGGTCGCCTTCACTTAAAAACAACAACAGAAGTGTTTTCTCATCCCTGGTCTTCCCATCATCACTCACCAGGGAAAGATGCGACGTGTCTCTGGTGAGACAGGTTCAGCGCTGTGATGCCCATGAGTGGCATCTCTCTTGTGGTTTTGAACCCACAGCCAAGACCGTCCCTTTGCCCTTGAAGGCCTGGTAGCTGAGAACTGCCTGCAGCTCCTCCAAAGGGAGAAGAGCTTTGGCCGCAGGAGACCTTCTCTCCTTAGGCAGCACACAGTGCAGGCTTGTGGAGTGATCTTGACTGTGACTCCTGGCGAGACGGCCAACACCTGGGCTTTTCCCGGGCCATCCGCGCTCCTGGTGGCTTGCTGGGTGGGAGGGAGGCAGGCTGACCCAGCCAGGGCTCTAGTAGCTGGCGCAGGTTCTCTTTGGTATTATGGCAATGGAACGTCTCTCCTTGTTGGTCTTCTTTTTTTCTTTTTTCTTTTTTTTCCCCCCATCACCCCAGAGGCCTGCATTGCATACTGTCTTTGGAACCTCGGGAAGACCTCACCTGGCTTCAGGGCTGAGGTTGCCGGCCTCAGTGTCTCAGACTGATAACACCTACCATTCACTATGGGAACTTCCAGAGCGGGTTATGTACCAGTCACTATATTATTTAATTTAATTTTAGGAAATATATTTGCGAGAGATAGTATTGTGCCCATTTTACCAGGCGGGAAGCTCAGACTCAAAACGTGAGTAATCCTCTGACGTATATCCCTGATAAACAGCCAAGCCAGGGTTTGAACCCTGCATTAGCCTGAATCTGAAGCTCTTGCTCTTTTCTGGATACTGGATTACAAAACAAATCAATACTGTAAACAGTATCACAAAGAGAATGCTTAATCTACTAAAGAAAGCAAGCACTTCAGCAGCATAAACACGAAATTTATTGCTGGCCGATTGATAAAGTAGTTATATATCAGATTACATTTTCCATAGGCATTTTCTAAAAGAGTTCCCTGTGACAGTGATATTAGCAAAGTATGAATTATTTTAGTCCTTGAGAGTTATTAAACTACTTGTCATTAAAAAAAATTACTTATGCAGACTTTCTTCTAATTCAGACTGGCAGTTTCCTGGAAATAGACTGGGTTAGCACTTACTATCATTTGCTAATTCGTTGGGCCACAAAAACAGTGGGTTTGGCTTGCCAGTAAGCCCTGTCTCTCATGATCAGCTATGCCGATGGTTTCAGCACCCCCATCGGAATTCATTTTGGCCCCTCCAGCTTGATCCCAGCTCCAGGTTTCTAAGCTCCCGTCTAGGACGTGACTGGCACAGAGTATGTGCTCAATAACCTTTGTTGACTAAATGAAGCAATGGGCTCATTTGTAGCATGGATCACAAGGTTGAACAGGATGTGGCTGACACGCACAGCTCAGTAGGTCTTGGGTCCCCACAACAACCTACTTGTGAGCTTTGTGATGGTCACAGCGCTGGCGGCTTGACTGCTAAACCCCACGCCCTTGTTTGGTCCTCTGTGTCTCTTTCTCTTCGCCCCCACCCCGTCTTCTTGGTTAAAGTCCAGGACAAAATTGTCACTGTTTTTTTGTAAACCACCTCTCTCGTCGGCCTTGACCTCCTTTGCTCTCTCCCTCCTGTGGTTTTCCCATAAATGCTGGGGTTCTTTCCAGATCCACCCTCCGCCCCTTCTCTCTTTACATTCTCTCCACACTGGGGGGTCCGATCTACTCCCGTGACCTCTGGGGCTGCATCTAGAGTGATAGCTCTGAAATCTATTTCTCTTCTAAGTTTTGGAAACATATATCCAGCTACTTACTGAATGTTTCCTCTCAATTAGAAAGCCCTGCAAAAGGAACATTTTCTAAATCCACTTCTCAGTTCTCTTCTGCCCCAAACTGGAGCCTCCTTTGGTATTTTCTAGGTTGGCTGGTGGTATCACTAAATCTCCGAATCTGGAAACTTCACAGTTGTCCAGAACACAGTTGCCTCTCCTTCCCTCTCTGCCCTCCCTTCACTGTCACGGGTGTCCAACTTGCGGTCCCACCGGCTGCACACGGCCCAGGATGGCTATGAATGCGACCCAACACAGAATTGTAAATTTACTTAAAACCTTTTCTTGGCTCATCGGTTTTCATTAGTGTTTGTGTCTTTAATGTGTGGTCCAGAGACGCCCAAAGGTGGGACCCCCCGGTCGGTAGTCACTAAGCCCTGGCGATGCTATCCTAGAAATGCCCCTCAAAGCCAGCCCTTCCTCATCCTGGGTTCTGTTTCCATTGTTTTCTTAAAGTCGTCAGCACAGGCTCCCCGATGAGAGCATCATGTGACAGTGGAGTGGGCCGGTAGCAGGTGCCAGTCTCAGGCTTATTCCGACTGGAGGAAGTCACGGTTGGCTTTCATCCCCTCCCTACTTGTTAGTGATTGGACGAGCTATTGGATCACATGTTCAGACCCATGGGGAGGTGGCTTGGGACAGGCTTCCAGTTGGGCAGACACTGTAAAACATACCCAGGCGCAGAAACAGGTTGGTATCCCTGGGCTGGCGCCTCCCGCACGACTGTGATGTGGCCCTCGGGTCAGAGGAAGTGCCCAGGGATGCTCGCCACCGGCCCCGTGGAGCCTGAGACCTTATCTCTGACCAGTGCACATGGTCTTCCTGGCATAACATATTTTGCCCTTTGGCCAAAAGGATTCTGTTGCCACTGTGTGTGCATGTGCATGTAAGCGTGCACAAGTGGGTGGGTACGAGGGTGTGAGTGCATATGAGTGTGTGCGGGTGTGTGTTTTAATCAGCAAATTCATACCATGAAGGAAAATCCAGCCCACATGGTTTGGAAGAGAGAGACCAGATCAAAATCAGACAAGGACTGAATCTATTTAACAAAACCCAAGAGAGAATACTTGTGCTTTCAAAGAGGAACCACTGGAAATGGTGACCTCTCTGCTGAATACCCTCTGCTTCCTCCCTCTCGTCTACAGGACTGAGTCTCAGCCTTGTCTGGGGGTCAAAGCCTCTGACATTGGGCCTCAGCCTCTCTCCCCAGCCTGACCTCCAGCCACTCCACCCCCTGCAGCCACACCTCGTCTTTGGACAGGGAAGGCTCTCGGGACAACGAGCTGGGTACACGTCACTTCCTGTCCTCCTTCCCCACCAACTTCTTCAGCTTGGCTCAAATATCAGCCCTGCTGTGATCCTCCCTGGGTTCCGTATCAGGTAAAATGTAGGGGTACCCAGTTAAACTTGAATTTCAGATAAACAACGAAAAATGTTTCAGTGTATGTCACAAATAACGTTGTCATTGTTTATCTGAAATACAAATAATGGCGTGTCCTTTTTCTTTTTTAATTTGCTGTATCTGGCACCCTATTTATGACATTCTTCCACCTCGATATTCCTATGGAAGCGTTGTATGCAAATCTTCTATAACTTCTTACATCGTGGGGATTAGCTATGTGCCAGCTGTCTTCCCTACTGGAATGCATATCCCCGAGGCAAGAACGATGCCTTTGCACTCACTCACCTGTTCACAATCATGTCCTGGGTGTCAAGCGCCGTACCAGGTGAGGGGATACTGAGACCGGTAAGATCAGGACCCTGCACCGGAGCAGGGGTTGGCTAACCACGGCCCTTGACCAGATCCACTGCACTGCCTGTCCCACACGGGCCGTGGGCATCAGCGCGCTCTTTCGTTTGTGTGTCGTCTACAACTGCTTTCATGCTACAACGGCAGTGCACGTGGCCTCTTGGCCCGCAAAGCCTCAAATATTTACTACCTGGTCCTTTACAGAAAAATAATTTGCCGACCCCTGGTCTAGAGGATCTTACAGTCTAGAGGAGGGAGACAGACGTAAACAAATAAAAGGGGATTCAGCTTTCATCTCCGAAGCTTCCTCTATATCGACGTGCGGTCTGGGGCTCACCTATCTGAGAACCACCTGGAGCCTCTCCCAGCTGAGGCTGATTTCTGGGCCCGGAGAACCTGCCCTTTCACAAGCCTTCCAGGTGAGTCTGCCCACTGCCGTCTGAGCATTGGTGCACTGGTGTCCGCCAGCCTGTCTGGTGCGGGGTCTGCTTTGATCAAGGTTTGAACGGGCAGAAGTGTCTGTTCGCTGATTGCCTCTCAGTTCTGTTAAAAGCTGGCATTGTTTGTTACATACAGTTACAATTTCAGCCCGCAGTCCTGTAAATGGAGTTAGCAGAGCTTACTGTCGATTCAAGCACGCCGTTGCCGGGCTTCCTCCAGAGTCAATGACGCACAAACCATTGTCTTCCACGGGCCTGAGCGCCGCCTCCTCAGCTCGAGGGAGCAGGCGGTCGCTCTGTCCCATTCCCGAACGGTGGAGCAGAGCCATCCTTCGGTGTGGACACAGCCATCTTCTACCTCAGGGGCCACTGCCCGGAGCCAACCTGGACAGCGTCACTCACAGTCACGTCATCAAAATAAGCCAGCCAGTTTCCTCACATCCCCAAGCTCAGAACGTGCCCTGCGTCCTTGCGGTGCAATGTGATGGGCCGACAGAAAATAAATAAGAACCGATCCAGCCCAGGAGTGTTTGGGGGGCAAATGTTTCCTAGTGAAAACAAAGTCTCTGCCTCTATGTTGAGACAGATGTTCACACTTGCTACTCTTGTTAGAGAACTTGAGAAAATAAATTTAAGACAAGCGAGGCGTGGGCATTCCCGGGGCCGGCGTGGGTCTGGCTCTCCTCGGGCTCGCGAAGAGTACTCGGAGCACAGAGGAAATAAAATGCCGAAATAATTTTCCTGGCAAGTCCGCCTAAATTTTCTTGTGATAGCCAAATAATGAGGGCAAATGGAATTTTTCGAAGCTTGGATTTTCTACGTAATTCATTATTTGACGGCCCTTTTACTGTCCCATACAAAGACCTAGACGAAATGTTCTGTGGCTGTGTTGGCAAGAGTGACGGTATTTAGGCTACACCTGGTGTGCGCGGTGACACATTCAACCAGTTTGCACTTGTTTCTGCTGTTCGGGCTCAGGTGCAGCTGCTCGAGGGCGTCTCATTGCAGCCATCCTAAGCTAAGTGACACACCTGGGCCCCATTGGACACCTCAGGGTTCCTGAGATGGACATCGGTGTTTCTTTTCCAGTTTTTTCATTTGCTATGTGACGTTATCGGTCACAGACACGCTTGTGTGAGTGATTGCTTTAAATGAAATGCCACTGCATGAACAGTTCAGCCTTTGGGTGTTTAAGTAAATGAAAACTACCTCCTCTCTGACAAGATTTGGAGGAAAAACAAACCCCAGATATCACCATACTTATAAACCTTTGGATCTTTTTAAAAATCCGAGCAACCTAGGGAATTCTGGACTTTAATTTTTTGGATTCCTATATTCCACGTTCGTGAAATTCATCCTATTCCAAGCAGTGTATACTATACTATATCCCCTATATGATCTTATTTCATCTATTATAGAAACACTCCTCTGCCTTGTAATTATATTTTCTTATTCAAGCACCCAACCTAATTTTTCCTTTTAAATATATATTTTAATCACTTCATGTTTCTTTCTTTTTGTGCTTCTGTTATTTACAGAAACACACCAGGGAGAGAAAGCTGCATTAAAAATTATCTTCTTGCATTTTTTTGGACAGGAGCCTTGGAATTGGCTACCAGCTGTACCAGCATGGGGCTTACTAGCCGGGTAAGCCCAATGTAGGTAAATTGTTAAAAGAGTCCAAATGAATGTTATGTGCAAAGCTGAGGTTTACCAAGGAAAAAAATAAACAAATCCTCACTTATGTAATCATGCCGAGAAGGGATCAGGTGTTGTTATACATCTAGGACACAAAATAAATATGAAAAGCAAGGTCCCCACCATTCAGCTGTTTTTTATTAATAAACCTCCATCCATCATAAATTGCTTGGAGAGCTGGCCAGATGTTTGAAACCCACCCCACTTGTCACCTAGGTCACGCCTGTAGGAGTTGCAATTTAGTTAATTTCACTGCTACAGTAGCTTGATATAATTAAAGACTCAGTAGGTTGTGTTTTAAATGCTATTAAGTCATTATGGGTTTTCAGGGGACCAGGAATGTTCCTTCAACTGCAGGAAAGAGGGCAACGTTCTCTTAACACAAAGGAGCCAGCGATCCGATCCGTATTCTCGAAAGTTGGAGTTAAAGTGCCTGGTGTTGAAATGCGATTCTCTGACATCAATTATGGAAATCAATAAAGAATGTTGCAATATACACAGGGCTTTCTCCGTCCTTTCTCAGTAGAAGGAGAGACCATTGCAGAACCAACAAGTCTGTGCTCGCTTAATCAAAGCAATAAATTCTCTGTGTCAGAACTGTATTTTTAAAGATGCTCTAAAAGGTTTTTTTTTTCTTTTTTTTCTTTTTTGGTGCTGAAGACTGTTTCTGAGCCCAATTTACCTAATTCCTGAGAACAATAAAGGCACAATAAAGGATTTTCCCTGTCAAATAGTTTAAAATAACGAACAGCTATTGCTCCACAAATCTTTCAACAGCCCAGCCCTGTTAGCAAAATATGAGGCAATGGGAGAAAGGCAGGGGCTGAATGAGAGCCTGTGAGCAACCAAGTTGCTAAAAAAATATTTTTAAAATATCTAATAGCCCCAGAATTCATTTAAATAGATTGAGAGGATCAGAAGGTGGATCATTCTGAACACATTGTCCTGAGGCGAGGTCACTTTCAAGGTTCCTTTTGGTTCAAAGCAGCCCCTGACCAGGGCGCTCTCTGCCCCGCTGAGCTGGCCTGACATCACCCAAGGGTGCCCCCAGCGCCGTGCACAGCCCTCGGCCCTCGCTAGCCCTCTCCACCTGCCCTGTGGGAGCCTCAGTGGGGGTGGCGTGAAGGTCTTCTTCATGCTCCGTGAGCGTTGACTTAAGTGTGGCTTTGCTATGTAAGTACTACAGCAGTTAGCAGTCATGTTTAGAGACAAGTCTCATAAATCAGGACAGTGGCCTTAAAACTCCCCCTTCCCTCTGTTCCAGTAACAAGGAGAGAATCGGGCGCCAAAAGAAGGTGTTGAGTTTCTCAAGTAGAGCTGTTTGGGGACTTCAAAGTCGCCACGGACACGATACTTTGAGATGTCGATGAGATGTGATGAGTGAGGTGGTGGCCCGAAAGGGTCGGTGGCTCTGTGCAGCTGTCATGTGCTGCCACATGCTGGAGCCACAAGCCACTTGTTTGCCTAGATCTGGAATGTCTCAGGCACTTCGAGGGAGCTCAGGGGAAAAAGAAAATCCCAAAGAGGGTCACAAAACCACGATGAAGGCTTCTAGAACAAGATGGCCGTGTGTATTCGGGGTCAAGGATGCGTAGGCCGCCATGGCCAGAGGCTGGCTTATGATCACCGTCAGCAGGGAGAGACGTTTGAAGGGGCAAGGGAGTTTGGTTTTGGCCAGGGCGGGGGGCGCATAACGTGAGTTCCATCGTTAGGCTTACAGGCTTCAGCGCAGCAGCTTCAGCAAGTACCCGAGTGAGAACCCAGCTGGACCCCAGACTGGCCTCGGCAGAATAAGGAAGTCTTGTCCCCTGGGTGCTCGGCCTCCGGCTAAAATCCGCCGTTTGGACATGGCTGTTTGGGACCGTCATGAGGAAGTGCAGCCTGATCTAATTGGGACCTCGATTTCTGACTTGATCCAATTAGCGTGCCTGGCTTGTTGAGGTCCTTTGGGGACTAGAAAGATTCTAGTGACCAATGGAAATTTCCTGCTTTGGGCTGGAAGTAAACCAGATGTCGAGTGCACAGCTGGCTCTCAGTGGCAATCCCGGTTCACATAAGGATGGCTCCGCGCACATGTGTGTCCTAATCAAAGCCAACTGGCTGTCTGGTTCTAAATAGATCTGTTCTTCTTGCTTCATACCCAACTCCCACCAAAAATGATTCGGCCTTTGAACAAATTTAATTGTAACTCCGCTTGAGGATTCATCCATCTTTTACTGAGCACTGACTATGTGTCAGGCACCATGCCAGGCATTGAGGACACGGTTGTCTCTTTAAGAAGGCCTTCGGGGTCGCGCATGTGTGTCCTGGACTTGGTCAGATCTTGCACCACTTCAGTCACTTTGTGTTGCAGTCAGACCGGCCTCAGGGCCTTTGCATGTGCTGCCTCTCTTCTTGGAATGTTCTTCTCTTGCTTGCCTGTCTCATCTTTTAGGTCTCAAAGGCCTTTCCTGACCGGCCCTTCTACAGTAAATTACCTATCTGATGATCCAACAGGGAGTCGTAGTCATAGTAACTGTTAAATCTTAACCCTACTCACCCTATGTTTTTCTTTAGAGACCTCACCACAACTTGTACTTCATTTTTGTGTAGGTTTGTTTGCCCAGTAGAGAATATTGGTTCAGAATGTGAGCTCTGAGGGCAGACAGCCTGGGTTCAAATCTTGACCCTCCTGCTCCCTGGCTCTGGGTCTGAACCTCAAAGCTTCCATTTCTTAACCTGTAAAATAGAAATGATAACAATAGCTCCTTTTTCACGTCAGTTTAAATCTTTTAGTTAATGGTCCCACATTTCTTTCTTTTATTTTGGACCATATACTTAATAAAACCGTAACATAGCAACAAATAGAGATAGACTGCATTAATTCACAGGACATATTTAAAAATTTTGTATTTTTAAACAGATCTGGTCTCCTTGCCTTATCCTCAGGCCCCACCAAAATGTTTTTATTAAATGGAACAATTTACAACTATAAAATATGAATGGGAAGGAGATTTTACTTGCCTGTATGGTACATAAAAACAGTTCAGAATTAGGAGAAAGAATTTACCTTGTAAGCCTAAGATTTACACGGTCAGGGGGCTCATACATGTAAAGCAACTGAGTTCAGATGGTTCATCTTCATCTCTGAAAACTTGGCCATTTTGAGGATTTAATCATTTGTTAGTTCAACATAATGAGAGGAGACCATGTAGTTAACATGTTGGAAATACAACTGGTGTTAACAACATGGATGGATTATCATAAGCTGTAATGGAAAGTATGATGAGCAGCTTAAAACAGGAGAAAATGTTGTTGTTTTTTTAAAAATAGGAAAGATTGAAAAAGAAATGTAGAATGTTTTGGCAATAGATAATGTTTCACATGAGAAAGCGTATATTTAGGATGTTTTTCTGAAAAGTGCACTTGTGTTAAAAGATGCCTTTTAGTGAAAAGTTGATTAGTAATTAGCGTGGTTAGCATGTGATAACATGGTGGCTCTGGTCACAGGAATGACGTGCCATATTTCTAGTACTTTCACTAGCAATCTAGCACGTCCTTTGTTCCCTACTGGGAGCGTTTTAAATAACCCACGTCGTGACTCTTGAATGGTGCATGTATCATTGCAGCGTCATAGAATGAGGCCACGCCAGTGTCTTCTAGCCACCATTAACTCCAATGGCCCATACGGTTGGCAGTCAGTGTCCTGGTGAATGAAGGGACCTGGTTAACCAAATCACCTTATGTGCCCTGCACAGATTCTGAATAGCATGTGCCCGGGCTCAACAAAACGCACAGGACATTAAAACTCCGCTGAATGGAATTTCGTTCTTAACTCAGAAATTCCATAAGGTGCTTGTAATCTTCTACATCTATCATGCTGAGCACCAGTAATCATTCTGCTTTAACTGGCTGGTAGATGTTTTCAGTTGATATACTGGGCAAACCTATTGTTTCTAGGCTGGACATGGATTGGATAGTGATGGAGTGGTTTTCTCTTAGAGCTCCTCATGGGTCAGGCACTGATCTAAGTCTTTACATTTAATCATCACAGCAACCCTTAGGGATAAGTACCAGTTATTTTAAAGCCTGTGTCTAAGCCCTGGCTAGGTGGCTTATTTGTTTGGAGCTTCATCCTGTACACAGAAAGTTTGCAGGTTTGATTCCTGGTCAGGGCACACACCTAGGCTGCAGGTTCAATCCCTGGTCAGGGCGTGTACAGGAGGCACCTGATGGATGTTTCTCTCACACCGGTTTCTCTCTCTGTCTCTCCCTTCATCTCTCTCTAAAATACATAAATATATCCTCAGGGGAGGATTAGAAAAACATTTAAAAACATTTTGTGTCTGGCAGCTCTAATATTTGGGTTAACTGTATTCTGTTTCTATTGTGAATTTTTGCCTTGGTTCTGCTTCTCGGTGTGCTCAGGTCATTTAAAGCCGTGCGCTCGGCATTTCTGTATGAATGCTGCAGAAGCTTTGCATGAGGCTCTGTTCCTCCAGGGAGAGCGCACCTCATCCTTGTGCGAGCAGCCGAGAGGCAGACTGTTTCAGCTCATGGGGACGAAGCTGAGCTGAGCCCGGTTTGGCATCTTTGCAATGTCTGCTCCCCTGCTGGCTTGTTTCGACTACGAGCAGGTCGTCCTCTGGGATTCCCAAGCGAATGCTTCAGGTGTTTCCTAGAGTCCTTTCTCTTTGGTGGGCCTGGAATTCAGTGTTTTGGACTTTCCCTCACTTCGAGATGGCCAAAAATTCTGTTCTTCTCTTAAGCTCCTCTTTGCTTGGCTTTGAACCTTCATTTTCTGTGCAACTTAAACAGAAAATGCCTCTAAAAGAAATCGATGAGTTAGCTAGGCTCAGTTCTCTGCACGTCACTTCTCCCGGGGATATTGCTCCCCAAACCTGGCTGGCTTGGCAACCCTGAACCCCAAGTTCCATCTCTGAAGCTTGTGACGTCACCCGAACTCTGCTGGCATCTCTCCCTTTGAACTGCCTTTCCTTTTTGCTTTTCGGCAAATGCTCCCTGGAGAAAAGAGGTGTGCAGAAATTTGGGCTTACCTCTGTCAACTTGCCGTCTCAAGCCCTGGGTGCCCTGGCAGTTCTCCGATGCCTTCAGACAGATGGTTTTGTATTTTTTTCCAACTTTTCTAGAAAACTCTCCTGTTGAGATCTACTATAAGCTATTCCATCTTAGCTGGAAAGCTTTTTACCATCTTTAAACTTTAATAAACACATGCCACGGTCTGCAGCCATCCCAAAGTTAGAGAAATACAGCAACATTTAATAAAATAGAACGTGACTGTACGTATCATTTTTTCACTATCACTTGCGATGCAAAATAGCTGGAGTATCATTGTAAAATCATGTGTAGTGCAGGTTTTAGTCTTACTGTTTATGTTAAGCTAGAAAGAGGAAGATTAGCATATTGCTTAAATATTCATTGGAGCGAAAGACCCCTGGCACCTAGGAATGCTGATGTTACTCCAAGGGGTCACCGGTTGCGGGAAGGGGTGGCACCGTGGCTGCGGAACTCGGCCCCGCGTCTCCGCCCTGGGCATGGGCGCTGCATTTTAGGCACTGACATCGTTTCTAGGGTCAGGTGAGCTCCATCGCTCAGAGTCAGCCGTGCCCGTCTTCCTGCCATGTGACCATCTCAGTGGCCCGGGAGGTCTGCAGCTGCCAATCACTCAGGCAGGCATCAGAAGAAGCGTCGCTTTAAATTGGCAGCGTTCTAAGAGCCGCCAAATAGAAGCAAGAAAGGCAGGAATTAAGTGTGTCATGTTCTGAGGCCACCTCACATTTAGAAAACGCCTACTTCAGATTTATTGAAGGAAAAGTGGTCATGCTCCCAATTTACATTCTTTTGATAAATATTATTTACTTACTGTGTGTGTTCAGGTGCTCTGAGGGATACATAAGGAATCTAAAACATTCTCCATAGCAACTCCAGCAACTTAACCCTCTAGGGAGTAGCCAGGACTCAGCTCATAACTCAAAGCAGCCTGCTGCTAAGGGTGAAAATAATTTTGGAAGGTAAATGCTATGGGCCATTTGCCAAGGGGGGATCTATGAGATGCGGGGGGATCCGGGAGGGCTTCCTGGAGGAGGCACGTCTCACAGTGATGCCAGTGCTCAGCAGCTCTTAACCACTGCTCGCAGTGATGACACGGTGCCCACCTCGGCATCCTCATTTCCACCGGCTCTTTCCTTCTCGTGGGGTTTCTGGTCTGAACAAGATGTGACAACAAGTGCCACTGTGGCATTTATTCCCAGGCCAGTCTACCTCCGGTGCTATTGGTTGCTACGGGAGGTCGTCCCAGGCGTTCTTCCCCTTTGGACCTTGGCCATCCGGGACGAACACTCGCCTGCACACAGTTCCCGGCTGCAACTTCTCCTTGGCCGTCAGCAGCTGCCAGAGGATGAACGAAAAACAGGACAATCAGGGGTGGAATCGGGACCTACGCTCCTCGGGCCCATTGCTCAGAGCTTTGAAGGGGTTTCAGTGAATTAGTGGCGTTGAGAGAAAATTCTTTTTAATCATTTCCTCCCTTTTCCTCATTGGCTCCGTGAATTTTTCCAGAAGGCAACAGCCAGACTTTTATGGAAACCAAATGATACATTATTTGAGAGAAATAAAAGATAATTGATTCAGAAGATCAATTCATCTCCTCTCTATAGTTTGGTAGAGAGGGTTTTCCACCCCCCACTTGGCCTTAGAATCCAAAGGAGGTTTGTTATTTAAGTCTGATGTTAATTCGTCAAGTCGTTTAGTCTCAGAAATACTTCTTTCAATAGGTTGAGGCTCCAGCAAAGAGGCAGCCTGTTTATAAAGACAGAGAAGCAGCATGTGGCTGAGGCAGGCTGGGGAGCCCATATGGAGGGCAGAGGCCAGGCTCAGTGCAGTCCCTGTTCTCCAAGGTCTAGCCCGTGACTGGGTACAGAGAAGGGGTTCGTGTCATTCAGCTGAAGGGACCGTTGGAATCGAGTCGTGTTCTTGCACATGGCAGTCATAAGCTCACCTGCCCAAGGCTGAAGGTCTGCCAGTCCTATTCCCTACATCGAGGGGCTATTAGAATGAGAACTGCAACACTCAGGATGTTCTCAAAGCTGTCACCACCTCTGCCTCCTGGGTTGCAGCAATTTCCCACGGGGCCTTTGGGGACATGATGGGACAAGTAGGAGCTAAGTCCATATCGAGGTGAAGATACCTGAGAGCTGGCGTCGGCGGGCTGAGCACAGCCAGAGGGAGGTCTCCAGAGCGGGCACACAGTTCAAACCCCGGGCCTTCGGTTCGCTCTGTTTCGCGTTTGAAGTAGTGGGGAAGAGGGAAACGCTAATGGCATGTGTAGGCCAGGTGCACACGAACTTGTTCTGTAAAAGGCCACATAGTAGATATTTTAGGCTTCTCAGCCCGCCTGGCCTCTGTTGCAAACATGCAACTCCGCTGTAGTTCAGAAGAGCTATAGGGAATATGTAAACAAGGGAGTATGGCCACGTCCCAATAAAACTTTATTTTTGGATGCTGAAATTTGAGTTTCAGATCATTTTCACCTATCATGAAATATTATTCAACTTTGGATCCCCCCACCCCCACCCAACCGCAACCATTTAAAAATACAAAAGCCTTTCTTAGCTCCTGGCCTGTGCAAAAGAAGGGGGTGAGTGGGCCCTGGCCTGCAGCTGTCATTTGCCGACCCCTAGTGCAGATAGGAGGCTGCTTGGAGAGATCCTACTACAGCTGAAAATGGGTTCAAGATCCCCAAGAACCTTGAGCAACTTAAATGACGGGTCAGCTCTAAGAGACTCAAATGTGGCGGGACCTATTCATTCGTTCGTTCAGTCAGTAGTCACTGGGCATCGGCTTTGTGTCACTGGCAACACAGTAGAAGTTATATGACCAAGGCCCTGCCCTCGGGAGTGTGTGTCATATTGTGCTCTGAAGACAACTAGTCCTTGCAGCCAACCTGGGCCCCCTGAGAGCCACACACTGCTTGCCCTAGGAGACCCAGATAAAATTCTCCTTTTAGGCTCAGAGGACCAAATCCACAAAGACAGGACAGGCCCACCATTGTTTGGGGTCTCACTTGACTCAGTGTGAATCAGTGTGTGTGTCGGCTGAATTAAAGATTACACGATCAGAAGCTGTGTCGATGGAAATACAGTGAAGGCCAGGCGTGACCTTCCATCTCTTGTCTGGGCCCATCAGGCCGCACTTTGAATATTGGTGTAGAAATAATGTCATCCCGCCCTGAACAGCTGTTTGTGGCGGGCTCACTTTGTACCAGACGTGAGACTGAGCGGTAATTTCTCGGGGACACTGCAGCGGGTCAGGCTGGGC
This sequence comes from Mormoops blainvillei, assembly GCA_004026545.1. Classification (NCBI taxonomy): domain Eukaryota; kingdom Metazoa; phylum Chordata; class Mammalia; order Chiroptera; family Mormoopidae; genus Mormoops; species Mormoops blainvillei. The sequence continues at coordinate 103,450 of PVJD01004498.1, forward strand.
CGAGATTGTCGCAGGCCCTCTCTTCGTTCACGATGCTAAGGTCCGGCTGGGAGAGAAGAGTGACTGCACGGGAGTCCACAGCGACGCCAGGACTCTGTGATCGAGGCTGAGATGAGGGCAGAGCAGGGTCCTCCCACCACAGCTCTCTCAGGGCCGATTTGGGAAATGGAGTAACGAGCCGGATAGGTGCCGGGTCCGCCGATTTTGGAAATTTTTATTTCCTGATGAGAACTTTTTGGAAGTAGAGTGGCCCCTAAGTTATCTGCTAACATACTTTGTTCTTTTTGGCTTGTTTGCGTCTTACTTATAGTTTTTGTTACAAATACATGGAAATAAAGATGCTTCTATTTGTGTTTTACGTAAAGTCAAAGAAACCATCAAGTTTCTGTGTTAAGAAACATTCTTATTTTTATTTAAAGTAGCTTTGGGAAGAAGGTGCTAGAGATTATGGCTGGCTGTCAGACCCCACCCCCCTCCGAAAGCTACCCCCCTGCCCCCGCCCCGAGCTACCATCCTTAAGACTAGGATACTTCATTTAAAAATACTGTTTTTATCCATGTAAAATGCTATTCGTTGAAAGGTGTACTTTTATGTGAAAGTATGTTCGCTGTGCAGCCGGAACTTTAAGAAAAGTTTCTGTCCCCACCCCCCAAAGCCAGATTGCTGACTCAACACTTCCCCTCTATGAGAAAATAGATGATGCCCTTTTAGAGAGGCAATTTTATTTCAAGTATGTCTTTGCAATTTTTTTTTTTTAATAAAACAGCTTCTAAATCCCTTTTTCTTCATCAGCCCACTTCCTTGCCATGGATAAAAGAGACTAGATGCAAATAATATATATATATATTTTAGGTAAAGGTTATTTTATGGTCAATTGCTAACTCACGGACTCACTGGATATGAATTCCCAACTACTCTTTTCATCTAAATCAAGACCAGGAGACTCATGGATGTGCTTGAACTTGCTGGTAAAAAGATTATTCTACACTTGGGCTGGAGGTAAAGGAGCCCACATTCCCTGTGTTAGATCTCCGGGAGTGAGCAGAGCGGATGGTGTGACTGGTGATTTAAATGCTTTCGACACATCTTCCTTCTGTTTTTCATTCTGGGTAGCTCTTTTCCGAGTTCAAAGACTCTCTCTCCCAGGCTCTAGAAACTCAGTGATATATGACTGTCTCTAAGTTTGTCCTACTTTCTGCTTTTAACAGTAATCAAACCTCATTCCTCAATTTAATTTGGCTAAAAGAGCTTGTATTGTAACTTTAAGGGATTTCTTGTGATGCCCGGGAATCATAACTCTGTGTTTCTTAGCTTTCACGTTCAGGGAAAAAAGACGTTGACAGGCTTCTATAGAATAGATTGTTTTCTTGATCTTTCTCTCTTATTTGTGTTTGAAGTTATTTGTACAATTTAATAATCCTTCAGCTTTTTTCGTCATTGGGCAAAAGCTTTGTGTAGAAGTAAACAGAATGCAAAAGCTTTATCTGTGAAAAGTTTGGCTTTACCACATGGTCTGCAACTATTACTTTGCTATATAGCATTTCAGTGTTTAGTCTGGAAAAAACCAGCAAAATCCATATTTTAACACTTCGGTCTGTCATTTCCTCTAGCTCCAGTTGCACTGTTTCGTTTCGCATCAAGCACTACATGGCTGCAAACGCAGCCGAAAATATACAGCGAATTCGAATTGAGATGCTAGTGTTGTTTTTGAGATTATAAATTTTGTTAAGCATTCTAGGTAATTTTTTTTGCTTTGCACGAGGGCTTAGTTAATGTATATAAGAGGTTTTGGGACATCTGGGTTTTTTTCCCCCAAATCCAAGAGGGACCACTCTTGTTCGCCCTTCCCGAGAGTCTTCATGGCCACCCTGGTCTGAAAATGCCTCCAGCCTGAGCAGCAGCAAGAACTCAGCTTACGGGCCTTTGCTTTCATCTCTGAAGGTTCTGCTCATGTGCAAGGGACATCTTCCCTGACATTTTTTGCCAGAAAAATATTTTATCTCTACTGGAAACTGAGATGCTCTTTTTAGGAGACAGGGACTCACTCGAACCTTTGTCCTCCTTTCTCCTTCTGTCTCTCCTTTTTCCAGTTTGGCAACCGGAAGCCCAGCAATGAAGTTATTTTATTCCAGAAACAATTTCTTCCACCATTATATACATACATATATATATATATATATATATATATATATATATATATATGGACTTTATTTAATCTTGTTCTTAAAATAGCCTTTTTCTTTTCATACAAGTAATATTTATTGTAGAACTAGCTAAAAAAAAAACAACCCTAAAAGTATAATGAAGAAAATAAAATCCAAATTCCCACTTTTCAAATGCTAAACTTTTGGTGGATTGTTTCCATCTGGTAATTTTTTTTCCCTAAAAAAAATATTTCTTTTTTTGCTTAGCTGAGATGAATTGCTAATGTGTTTTGTATTCTTCACTTTTCACTTAACATAATATTGTTAGTCTTTCCATATGCTATTAAGGTGATTTATAAATGAAAATTTTGAGGGCTGCGTACTATTCTGCCATCTGAGGACCATATTTCCCCAACTGCTCCACTCCTGTCAGCTGCATAGGCTGAATCTATTTTGACTTCAGTTTGTGGATTAATATATAATGACCGTCTTTTGGAATAAATCATCATCAGCATTTTATCTCTATATCTTTCCCTAGTGCAGGAGGCTGCAAACCTCCTTTTTAGTAAAGGCCTAGGTAGCAAATATTCCAGGCTTTTCAGGCCACACGCTCTCTTACAACTACTCAACTCTTCCCTCGCAGAGGGACGGCAGCCAGAGACATACGCGAAAAAACGGGCATGGCTGGGTTTCAATAAAACTTTATTTACTCCAACGGGGTTTGGCCCTCGGACTATAGTTTGCCCACGTCTCTTCTAGTGTATCCAATTTGATGCTTACACGTCTCAAAACCTTTTTAAAAATGGGGCGGGTAATTCATTACAAATCAATTACATTAGGCCCTCTCAAAGAGTCCTTTAAAGTTAGTATTCAGGCCCAGCCGGCTCACGGGCAGCCGTCGAGAGCTGGCCTCAACCGCGCAGCAGTGGCTCCCCGCCCGTGGCTCCCCTGGCAGGTGGGGTGGGCCGCCTCCCCGACTGCAAATCCCAGGGGAGCATCGCTGGCCTGCAGCAACTCCGCTGCTGCATGTTACCCACTCGTCAACTCTGTTTACAAAGTGCCTCCTAAAGGCCTTGCTGTGTTTGTACCTGCGTTTGCCAGACCATGGCTGGTTCTAGCCTCCAGCCAGACAGGTAACAAGCCACAAAAGCCAAAGGGAAGGGAAAAGGTGGTGAAACCAGTCTGACTGTCTTCGCAGAGCGAAGTCCCCTACTTTTTAGTGGTCAGATTCTAGCTCCTTTGAAAGTTTCATGTGAAACCCGTTGAATATGAGAGTTACTGACATATTCTCTCATATCTGACTACTTTAAGCCCCCTTGTAGCTGTTCTGCACAGTGTGCCCCAGAGGGAGAGGATTCTTACATTTCTTGTACATGCACGTGTGCAAAATTGTGGGGGAATGGTCTTGCTCAAGGGACATTCAAAAGGAAGGTCAGGAGTAATGGTATCCATATATTTTCATGGGTACAAGAAGTCCAAAGAGCTGGCATTGAAACCCCAAGCAGCCTGCTTTCGTCCAAGGCAGGAAGAAAACTTTTGTGTGACCACACTGTCACTTAGGGCAGTGCGGAATGTTTCCTAAAACATTAGGAGGTAGTCCTTAACACCTACTGCCATTCAACCAACCGTAGTATTGAGTGAAAAGCCAGACGGGGATTCCATGTTGTAACTTGAGATGCGATTTTTTTTTTTTAAGCCTGTATCAGGGTGTCTCAAGTTCTCTGGCTGTGAACTTCAACTTATTTATAATTTATGGCTCATGAGGAGGAGCTAATTTGGGGGTTATTATATTTTGTCTTGAAGCCGATACTTGAGGGAGAAGTGGAGTCGTGGCCCACCCACTCTCGGGGTTGCCGACAATAGATTTACTTCTTTATCCTTAAAGTCACGGAGGAATTTTTAGAGGAGGGAAGGCCAGTGCCGGTGGAAAAATGTTAACTTAATAAAACGGACTAAGATCAGATTTCCCTCTTTCTGACTGCCTCCCGCCTGGAATCCTTCTGTTGACTTCTTGAAACTTCCTGTGATTTACGGTACCCCCTTTCCTGGAGGCCGAATGCCTTTTGATTAAGAAGTGAACCACAGCTTTGAAACCACAGGGACAGCTGTTGTTTGAATTATCCAGAACACTTACTACCATTTTCCACTTTGTTGTGTAAAGGCATCATCTCCGTGCTGAAAGCTGCCCCAAGTGCAAGGCACTTGCACTCATCTGGACAGTCACTGGGCCCCCTTTTGCACCTTTGGACCAGCAGAGGTCTTAGAGAAGAGTTGGGTTTCTTCAAGGAAGGTGAAGTGGGAGGGTGGTGTTCTCCTTGGTGTGCTCTGGCTTTTCCCCCACCCTGAAATTCTATGAGCGGTTAAGACCCTGGGATCCTGTGAATAACACCTTTTGATGACCCAGGTCAGTGATCCCAAGGGGAGGATGGGGGGTCTCTATTCCTAGCCTATCAGTATGTGGAATGGCTGGGAATGGGGAGACTATGTGTTGTTTGAAAAGAAAGCATGATTATACCTGTTGATCAGATGGTTGATGTCATTTTAATTTCAAATGACGCTGAGAGGTAATATGACAGTTTCATTTGTCAAGGGGACCGTGGGTGAAGAAAGGACGGAAAGTGCTCACATGGACAATGGCTGGATAGGTCCTTCAATCGGGAAAGAGAAGGAAAGATGGGGCTGAGTGTCTCAGGCCTCTAAGAGGTTAGAGCTGCCAGGATCGACACCCTCCCTTTGAGACAGACTGAACAATCAGAAGAACGTAATAAAAGTTCCTGTGGCACTGGGGAGGGGAGACACGGAGGCACGTGCAAAGGACATCATCATGTTGTGAGAGGGCTTAGACCCGAGGACAGCTCTCAGGACACGGGGCGGGCGGGCTCTGATAAGAGGAAGGGAGTGATGGACAGCTGGCCTGGCACACTGCAGCCCATGGCGACCTGGCCTGCTGCCCATTTTTGCAAATAAAATTTGACTGGAGCACAGCCATCTCATTCACTTCCATATCGTCTGTGGCCTTTCGCTCTGCAACAGCAGAGGTGAATTGTTGCAACAGAGTCATGGGATCTGCAAAACTGAAGGCCTCTCTGACCTTCTACAGAAGCACCTGTTTGTTGAGTCCTACTCGAGGGTACCGGCCCCTGCTGGAGGAAGGCGTGCCAAATGGTCCTTAGGTGGGAAGGCCGCGCACAGCCGAGAGTGCAGTGCCCGGAGAATGCGCGGAGGAGAGAAGGAAGAGAGGCGTGTCGGGAGTGCCTCTGTTTTTTGTTCTTTTTTAAAGATTTTATTTATTTTTAGAGAGAGGGGAAAGGAGAAGAGAAGAAAGGGAGAGAAAAATCCGTTGCCTTTATGCTCCAACTGGAGACTGAACCTGCAACCCAGGCATGTGCCCCGACTGGGAATTGAACTGGTGACCTTTGGCTTTACAGGTTGACGCTGAAGCAGCTGAGCCACGTCAGTCAGGGCCGTGTCCTTGTTTTTCATTCGAGTTCTTCCATGTGAGCGTCCCTCGCTGTATTTTGTCAAGGCTTAGTAAGCAGGGGCGGTTGGCAGGGAGACAGTAGGAAAATTCATCCCTGTCTGTTTACTGCTCCCCACACATCTTCGGTCGATAGGCATGGGCTCCAGCCTACGCTTTGGCAAAACCCCACGTTTCACACGACTGAGGTGAGGTGTGGAGACGTATTCTTGGGTGGCTCATGTGCTGAGGTCATTGTTCTATCTGAAGACAAACAGAATGGAAGGCACACTGAGCAGGGGTGTCCTTCCTTGCGGCTCTCCATGTGGGAGTTCCCACCGGCTCCGCCTCAGTGAGCCACCAGCAAGGAAGTGCCTCTCCTGAGCCCCAGACAGCAGCGTTCAGAGAGAGGAGAGAGAGAGAGAGCACTGTGGCCAGGGGAGGACATTGCTCTGCCTCTCAAGGAGCTGAATGAAGGAGTCTGGAGGGTCCCTGGAAAACGCGGGTCTCAGTGAGCGCCCCCACCCCCGCCGTGACGCCAGCAGGTGGGATCAGCTCTGAGGATGCTCTTCCCTGCTGTGGGCCGGAGGAGAATCTGCTCACCATCAGAAGCATGTTTGCCAGGCCCAGGTCCTTTCCACTCATTTTCTAGTTTCATCTCCTGCGACTTTGCCAAGCACTGTGAGGAGCTCCCACAGCCGGCAGAATTGCTTGGTGCTTCTGCACCAGTTGGGTTGAGTTTGCTATGGGCCCCTCCTCCCTGGCAAAGCCGTGGTGACCGAAGGGACAGGGTGAGGTTGCAATCCTGATGCGATATTCCTGTTTACTCCTTTTGGATTTTTCTAGTTACATTTTAGAGTGCTTCATGGTGCACTAGACAAAGGTCCATTTTAATCCTATAAAGAATTATGTTGCAGGGCTTCTGGACCTCAGCCTGTTACTACTGTCCACTTAGCCAGGGAAACATGGTAGGGGCTGGGGGGCATTTAAAACTAAATCTTCCAGTAGCCACCCCCCACCCCTGCCCCAGTTCCACAGTGTTGCATGTTCTTTCTTTAAAACAGAAGCTGTGTGTGCATTCGGTGGCGTGCAGTTCACTGAAGTCACGCTGTGGAGTTTGAGGTCCTATCAGCATCTTTATAGCGTCATCTTGCCTGTTTTCCTCTGACACATTCTCTTTTGGGAGAGGGCGTCGTGATCCTGAGCCACTCTTGCTGTTGGAGTTGGAGCTCTGGTCTGTGTCACCCGTGTTGTCTGGCTCCATTTTGCAAGTAGTGTCGCAGTAACTCTTCACCGGGGACTCGTTCTCAGACTGGTTTCTGATCACGGGAACACGTCAGCTGCAAATGAGACTCGGCTTGATCCTGCCGTGTGTGACTCGGTGCAGACCCTGGAACAACCTGCCTGTCACTCTCCTTCTTCAGCTCTTCTGTGGTGACTGTCCTGTTTAGAGTCCCATTGGAGTAGAACACGGATCCTCTGTTCCAGGAGCAGACAAGCCACGGCAGGTGCCTAGCAGTTCTCCCCCGGAGCCGCACACTAGGACGTCGTGGGAAGCTCCTTGGCCTAATGAGCACATTTCTAACCATTAGAGTTTAGAACGAGGTGTGTTTTTGTTGTCTGCACAGCGGAACTGCGGATGCCTATGTGACCTGCTCCCTGAGAGCTGGAGGCGCCAGCCTTTCTTCTAAAATACGCTGGTGAAGGGCCTAGCTGCAGGGGAATAGAGGGAGAAGTGCAGACAGGTTCACGGTAATCATAAAGGAAGTTAGTTCTATGTGAGCCCCAGAAAAGGATCCATAAAGGGAGATATGCGTCAAGAGCCAGATGCTGCTGTATCTGGGTGAGATTATCATTCCTTGAAATACGCGGGCAATATAGTTAAGCCCAGTTGGGCAGAACTGGTAACAGGTGCTCTTTGGTGCTTTTATTGTTTTGTTATGTGTGTAACGCTCTTCAGCCAGAGCAAAATAAACACAAATCCTGGTTATTTAATAACAAGGAAAAGGCCACACACCAAATCAGGGTGAAAAGACAAACAGAGCGGGAACAAATGCTCTTCTTTGACAGGTGGCAGGTGCCGAGAGGGGCAGGGGCAGGAGGGTATGAAGGCGAGGGGTTTAGCTGCAATGAGGAACTTTCCCAAACTGCGGTCTGAAGCCAAGGCTGTTGCTGCGTGTTGACATCATCCCGCCTCCCATCTCGGTGGTTGGGGGAGGGGCAGGCACACCCCCGGGATGGACTTCTCAAAGGCACGGCAGACCTGACGCCGTGGGAAGGTGGCAGTTCTTTTGTTAGGGTCGGGGGAGGTCAGACGAGTTACAAAACAGGAGGGCGTCAGAGGGCACTTCCCAGCCACGGTATTACGAATCATAGAGCGGGTTTCTCACTTCCAGAGAGTTGGGGTGAGTCAGAAGAAAATGTGATGGAGCCAGGAGGAAAGGCAGATAGAGAGAAGCTTGGCTGCCACCTCGAGCTTCTGCCTCATTTGTGACTTTTTTTGAGCCATCAAGGGTCACAGGGCAGAGTGTCAGGGACAGGAGCCAAGAAGACCCTACATCTCAAGAGCCCCCTGGACTTCCGTGCATTTGCCCGAGTGTCAGCGATCACTGGTCTGATAAAGATCTACCTGCTTAGGGGAACTCGTCAAAAAAAAAATGGTTTGCTTATTGTTTTCTTGTTCTGTGGTTTGGGTGACTTTGAAAATAGCCTAGTTATATATCCACAGGCCCGAAACTTGTATGAGTAGTGGATGGACGAGAACCCAAGAAGAGCTTCTTCCTTTTGCACTTTTTTGTTAAGAGGTTTAATAAAATAACTTCCATTCCCCAGACACAGCTCTTATTTTACTTTAGCTTTCATGCCTCCCTCGTACGCCAGTCTCCTTCGGAACCATTCACACTTGCTGTTTGAATTGATCAAGAGCTATCCTGGTAGGGATACAATCTCCTTTAGAAGTGCGTCCTGGCAGTTTATCTTTGAAATAACTGGAAACAACTTCTATAAGGACAGGGAGCAGTTTATCTTTGAAATAACTGGAAACAACTTCTATAAGGACAGGGATAGATGCACGGAGAGAAAAGACCCGGTAGGCGGTCTGTCCCATTTGCATGTATAGAGAGCGTGGGGTCCATCGAACGTGTTAGGACCACCGACAGGTGTTTGCTTTTCCCGCCGCACAGTGATGGGTGGAAAAATGACCCAGAGACTCTCAAAAGGTGGAGTGTTGCCCTCCATGAACTTTCACAGACCAGGACAGGGGAGAGCTGTCGTGGCTGTAGGAACCCACGTATTTATGGCCTTGCGTTTCACAGAATGTGAAAATGGAAGCAAACCAGGACATCTGTGTGACCTTATTATTAACCACCCCACCCACCCACCCACCCATCTCCTGGCAGCTTTCCTTCCCATCCAAGGAAGGGACGGAGGGACCGGGTAGTTTAGGCATAAAATCAAGGTCAGATTCAGCAGTTACTAACGTAATAGTTAAGATGGGTAACAGTCAGGAATTAGTAAAATAGATACGAAATTGTCCTTAAAGATTAGTCTTTCTTCGAAGGTTCCTGCATAATCACCTAGTGTTTTTGCTAAAAATACCGTTGAAGTCCCAGATCCTATCCCATCCCATCAGGTCCGGGCAGCACACTGGCCTTAGCGCCATCGGAAGCGTTTCAGAAGCGGAACTTTAACTTAAAACGTTAATGTGTTTGAGAAAGAAAGTTTTTCAGGGTTGACGTGCTCTGGACTTCAGGGTTCTCATCGGGGGTTGGAACCCTGGAGTTTCCTCTCTTCTCCTCAGCCTGCGTCTGCTCATCCCTGGGCTGGCTGGGATATATGGGTGTATCGGTGTAAACTGTGGGAGAGACCGACGGATTCTTTGCTGTCCACTTCCTTCATAGGAGCAGCTGGGTGGAGGAGTGAGACCAACCTCCGGCTTCTCGACCTTCCCCCCTCCCAGAGAGGAGAGCCAGGAGACGGGGGAGTGGGGCGCAGGAGCCCCACCTGGGCCTCGCCCTCAGCTGCCGGTCCCGACCATCGGGTCCAGGATCTGCGTGGGGTGGGGGGGCGCGGGGGTCTCCGTGTGTAGTGAAGAGGTCCTGCGTTCTCATTCCACCGTCATTCCTTTTCCTTATGGGTCCTTCAGGAACCTGTGGGGAGGGAGGCAGGGGAGGAATGAGATGGATACGGGGGCGGGGGCGTCCCCCTGGGGAAGATGTCTGATGAGGAGGGGGCACTGGGATTGAATACCTCAGTCTCTAAGAAGGGCCTTACCAGCCCCTTTGGGAGAGGCTGACTGGGGGCGGGGTGGGTAAATGGTGGGTGGGACCCGCAGGAGGGTGATGAGAGGGGGAACAAATGGGGAAAGGGGGACAATAAAGAGGGAACCTAATGGGGGGAGGGGTGATCAGCAAGACAGGATCTGGTTATCCTTAAGGCCCTAACCATAACTGTACCAAATTCCATCCAAACCTTCTCCCTGACCATGCTGTTATCTTCATAAAAGACGAGGGGAGTGACAAAATACTTCAGTCCCTAAGAAGGCCCATACCACCCGATGGCCCTGCCATGTAGCCGGTCTGGAGTTGCCACCGTCATTGTCACCTGGTAGAGCTTGCTCTAATTATAGGCAAAGAACTCCAAGGAAATGAGGTTTTTTGAAGACTGAAGTTTTAAAAATGAAAACAGAAAGCAGCGTAGTTATTACACGCGCAAAGTCGTGGCAAATGCGTGAATTTCAAGCATTCCCCTGGGAAAGAAACGCCCCCCCCCATCTTGCTCAGTTACACACATTCTCAAACGTTTGTGGGTTTTCCCGCCCCCCTAAAAGTTTGTAAAGAGTAGCGGGCAAGCCAGAATGCTTTCTGAAGCAATTTGTCATTGCTGCTTTTTAGAAGTAGGTTTCTGTCTGGAGTTTAACTTGAAGCTCAAAGACACTGTAACAACGTGTTCTTTTATACTTTGAATAACTAAAGGCAGCCAATAACAGTTCATTAAATTTGTCAAAATACTCTTTTATTTAAGAGTGATGACTATGAAAAATTAGGGATCTAGATTGGTTTAACTTTGTATAAAATGTCTTCTGAAGTTCGCGAAAGATGCTGGCAGCATATATTTTGGATCAGAGAAATGGATGGTAATTAGGTGTAATATTATGCTCTCATCTCATTTATCCAGCACAGAGAGGTGCTCTGACTTTTATCCCCTAAGAACTGAGCTTGGGAAATCTGGTCTTTGGAGTGTGAGCGTACTGAGGATGCAAAAGAAGCTGTGGTCAGTCCTTCGCAAAGCCGGATAATGGCCGGGAAGAATCCTACTCCCGCCCCACCGCCTCCCGACATCCGTGGTTCCCCCAGCACCCCCCGGCTGCCCAGGGTCACCCTCAATGTGTAGACCTCAGACCTGGCCGTGAGTTCTGCCCCGGGACCCATCTCTTACTCAGCCCTCTGCGTATGAGAACGTACCCGTGCTTATCATTTGCTCTTCACTTCATGCCTGGTTTCCTGTCCGCGAGCACTTTCTCCTCCTGCCACCCGCAAGTTCAGCTCACCACCGGGTTCTGAAAACCCTCCCGTGTCAAGTCAACCCAGTCCTAACTGCTAATGTGACCCTACTATGAGTTGTGGTCCTACTGAAGGAGTTTCCTGCTCCCCTTGTGCCTCAGTTGGAGTGGGGTTTTGTCCTTGTCCTCCTCCACCTGGCAGATGGGACCAGGGAGAGAGGTGGCCCAGGCCAGGGCATGTGTGCTGGGCTAGGGGCCGGTGCTCTGAAGGTGTGGCAGGGAGCGGCTTTGAGCTGAGGGGGGTCAGTGTGGGAAGTGGTTAACCAACGGAACTGAGGGCCAGTCCCTCGGGCATTTCCACGTCCTTCCTGAGCTTCCTGCCCCTGCCACTGTCCTACGCTTAAGACTGGGAGCGGTTGACCTTGACCACACCTTGAGGGTTGGCACAACTTCAAGCCCTCAGAGCCAGTCCCAGCTCTGTGGTTGGGTGAACAGGTGGGTGGGGAGACAGGAGACCCAGAGTCCAGTCTTGGGATCCCAGCTGCCTGGGAAGATGCTTTTGCCTTTTTTTCCTGTTAGTTTCCGGCCTCCACGGGCATGGACATCCTACCTTTGAAATGAAATATTCAAATGAAATGTCCCCCCTCGTTTTTCCACACCTGCTTGAATTGGTGGCCCCCTGGGACAGCCCCTCTGAGACGAAGTTTGGGCTGGTAGTGCACTTTTGTCTGCTTCTTGTTATACTTTTTCCAGGGGTGGTTGAGGACCCGGGAGAGAGTTCTGCCCCAGGGCTGACAGAGACTCCCAGGGCAAAGGCTGGAACAGGATGGGTGACAATCAGGGGTGGCTGGACCCAAGACCACTCTGAAAGGCTTGCTAAGCACCCTGAGTAAGTCTACATTTAGAGCTTTGCATTCAGGCTGAGCCAATAAATATTCATGGACGTGTTTGTTGAGCTTTGATTTAAAAATGTTAAATATGAAGGAAAAGTGTCAATGACTACCTCTCTCTCTTTTTTTTAATGTTTCATTATGCTGTTACCATAGCCAAGAGTTGAAAACAGCCCAACGGCCCATCAGTAGATGAGTGGGTTAAAAAACTGTGGTGCACTTACACAACGGAATACTACACGGCAGGGAAAGAGAAGGAATTCCTACCCTTCGTGACAGCGGGGATGGAGCTGGAGACTATCATGCTAAGTGAAAAAAAACAGGCAGTGAAAGACAGATGCCGTGTGCTCTCACTTACAAGAGAAATCTAATGACCAAGAACAACTACTTCTCTGAAATCCACATCTATTCATAATATAAGTCTTTGGTTGAGGGTAGGTGTACCCAGCACTTACCTATTGGAATACAGGTTATTTTAGTATAAATTCCTTAACTTTTCATTTCTCTTTACGTTATAGACACTACAGTCGTTTGATTTTTCTGAATCTGTGTGCATGGCATGGTTACATTATATAAGCTAGGAAATTCATGAAAGGTACGGAGGATGTTGTAAAGTATTTTAAAAAGAGGACATGGGTCCCAAGCCACCGTTTCATGCTCTGACCCTCGTCTGTGCCTGGTCTTCCCAGTCTGTCCTTCCTCCCACTGTAGCAGCCCGGGTCTGACTGTGAATACCCTCTAAAGCAGGTCACATTCTAAGTGAGAACTCGCGGGGATCCAGTGCCTTCAATTTGATTCAAAACACAACATTTTCTTTTGTCTTTTTTTTTTGGTTTTGTTTTTTAAACCTTATTTTTTAAAAAAGATTTTATTTATTTATTTTTAGAGAGGGGAAGGGAGGGAGAAAGAGAAGGAGAGAAACATCCATGTGTGGTTGCCTCTCACAGTTTTGAAAGTGGAAAGAAAAGTCATCGAAGAGTTTCGAGCAGGGTAATTACATAATCACATGCCCCCCTACTGGGGATCTGGCCTGCAACCCAGTCATGTGCCCTGACTGGGAATTGAACTGGAGACTCTTTGGTTTGCAGGCTGGCTCTCGATCCACTGAGCCACGCCAGCCAGGGCCATTTTCTTTTGTTTTTTTAAAAAATAAATCCTTTTCACAAGCATGCTTTCCTTTACACATTGTGGCTGTGAAATCTTTAGAGAACTGGTGGCTGACTTTGGACCCTTTGAAGTCCAGGAACGAGGAGTAGTCCCTCCCAGCCTGATGTGTGCCCAGCGACCAGGAGCAGGGCTCCCCATGGACCCCTCTGTGGCCTCCGGGCTGAGGAGCTCGGGCGGATGTGCCCGGCTCCTTGCCAGGTTTCAGCGTCTGCCAGGCATTTGCCCGGTGCAGCATCGTGGGAACCATTAGAAACCTCAGCACCCCTGGCCCCGGGGAGGATAATGGAGCCCTTGATCATTTGAAGAAGCCTGTAGATTGTCTCTTGCCCAAATGACCCTGTGAAAGGCCACCCTCTGGAATATGCTCCCTCAGGCCCTCCTCATGCAGCCCCCCTTTGACCTTTGACCTCACAGCCCTGTGGCAGAATGCCCCTACTTGTCTGCCTCCACCCCTACCCCGGCTCTGCTGCTGGGAGCTGTGGTCTCCACAAGGAACCAAAGAGCAGCAAGAGAGGAGCAGGTGAGAGCCCGGCCACACCAAGGACCCATCCGCGCTGGGTGGCCCATGTCCTACGTCCTGGGCTCTTACATGAGTGGAGGGTAAAGCCCCCTTCCTATCTTTTACCAGCCTGGCTCTGCTCTTCTGTCTCAGAATCCAGGCATGGTGTACAGACATAGCCTCTCAGTTCCACCGTGCTCGCCATGTGCAATGGAGGTGGCGTGTCATGAATGCACGTGTCCTGTTTGCCCATCTCCGTGTGCGCTCAAGGATGACACACCTGTCGGCTCGCTCACCTGCTCAGCAAAGATTGTCGGAGAGCCAGCCCTGTGCCAAGTACTTCTCTGGCCCCTGGAGATACTGCAGTGAGTAAAATCACCACCCCTCCCCTCGCACCTCTAAGGGCGCTAATATGTAAATTATGCAGTCGAAACTGACAGCCGACTGCAGGGAAAGTATAGACAAACACGAAGAAAAACAACGGGGACTTATTAGACTGGGCAGCGGGGACAGGGCTCTGCGAAGAGGTGGCATTTAAAGTGAGGTCTAGCAATGACGTTTCTCGACAGGCGAGGAATCGAGGAGAGCATGGCGGACAGAGGGAACAGAAGGTGCAAAGAGCTCGAGGCGGGGCGGTGCTCGGTGTGTGCGGCTCAAGGAGAGCCAGAAAGCCTGGAGCCCCTTTGGTACAAACCCCTTCAAAAGGCAAACCCTAATTCCCCTCTCCTTAAGTGCAGCCGATACTTGGCTGTGGTGGAAATGGTGCTGTGTGATGTTCAAAAGTAGGACAGAAAAACGCACCGCAGCGTCCCGCTTCCTGGGGCCTGAACCCCTTGCTCAGGCCACAGCCAGGCTCCGTGCTGTGAAGCTACTCTGCCAGCCCCACGGGGTGGTCCGCATGGCGGAGGCCTCCCACCCACAGCCACCGACTGCACCATTTTGGAAGCAGATTCTCCAGCCATGGTCAAGTCCCCGCCAAACGCTTGATACCAGCCTTATGAGAGACTCTGAAACCAATCTCCCAGCCAAGCCACTCCCGGATCCTTGACCCTCAGAAATGATGAGAATGGTTGTTGGGGGGAGTAGGTTTTTCTGCAGCAATGGCTGATCGATACAGCTTGGTAGACTGCCTTAAGGGACTTAAATTTTTGAAAGTGGAAAGAAAAGTCATCAAAGAGTTTTGAGCAGGGTAATTACATAATCATATATATGTATTATTTAATCATACATATATATAAAATATGGATATATATTTTTAAAGGATAACTCTGGCTGCTTCATGAAAGATAGACTGTAGATGGCCAAACATGGGAATGACGAGCGCTTTGAGGCTGAATCAGACAAACTGCCCTTGGCTGCAAGTGCCTGAAGTTCCCAAGCCAAACTGATTTAAATACCGAGGACACTTACTTTCTCATCTTTTAAAAAGCCCAAGTGTAGAGTGTCTCTCAGGGTAGTTAATTTAGCAGCTCATCAAAATCATCAGGACCCTATCTCTTTTTGTCCCTGTTCTGCCTGTCTGGGGGTATTAGCTTCGTCCCTGCACTAACCTCTCTCATGGGGACCCAATGGCTGCCAGGATTTAGGTGTCACATCTAGAAATGACAGGATCCAACTGAAGCAAAGTTATTTTTCCTAAGCGTCTTTCCTTAGGAGTGTGGGACTCTTTCCCAGAAGCTCTCAGCAGGGGTTCTCTCACATATCATTGCTCAGGATTTCCCCACTGATGGGTAATTGATCCCTGGCGAGGGGATACAACCACCATGATTGGCACTGGCTAGACATTATGGTGGCCTGGTGTAGGATCGTGGCAATGAGATGGAAGGAGACAGATTTGAGGAATACTCTGTAGAAACCAGGAGAGAAAAGAATCATGCGTTGGCCCTTAGGTGTTCGGCGTGACTGACTGAGGGTATAGAAGTACCATGTTCTAAGATGAGAAGCCTGAGGGATGAAGCTTTGTGCAATGGGGGACATAAAGCGTTTACCGTTTCTGTGGCAGGGCTCATCAGGCCCACGGTCCTACTGGCATCTACCTGAAGGATCTGGCATCTTTGTTTCAAAGATGGACTCACCAGTGATAAATGTCTACCATCGTAACAGGCTGGCTAGGGGAGAACGTTTAGTGAGGGAAGGCTTTCTAACTAAAACCACAAAGGCTGCAGGAATTTCTTTTTGCGAGGAAGGCTCCCTTTAAAGATCATTGTTTCGGACATTAATTGATACTGTAGCACGGATTTCAGCGGGCATCCAAGAATCATTTTCTCTGTGGTGGACACTTTTCCTTAACTCACTTGGTGGGCAGACGCATCACCTTACAGCCTCCATGAACAACAAAGACATGAGCATTTACCTCTAGGTTATACTTCCTACTTTGAGAGCTCTTTGTCACAGTAACGAATCGATCTATAAGTGTATAAAAGCTACACAAAAGAACACTCTCGTCACATTTTTGTATCCTGTTTTATGTTAAATGCAGCTAAGACCAAAATTCTAAGGGACGACTCAGTTCGACAAACATCTGTTGAGTGCCTACTGTGTTCCAGGCACTGGCCTCGGTGCTGAAAAGGCTATTGTGATCGTTGGGTGCTCAATCAATATTATTAACTGTTGAAAGAATAGGCTTAGATTTACTTAGCCAAGGAAATGATACAAGGAGGCTGTGATCCATGAAAACTGATGGTTTAGCCCATCAGTTTTAGCCCATGGCACATTTTCCTCTTTCTAGGTACAATGGCAAAAAATAATAAATAAATAAAAAATAAATTTAAAAAATCACCTCGGCCCTTGATTCCTGGGATTGTAAAAGGAAACTACCAGAGATGAGATCTGTTCTGATCTTGCTGGCTGCATGTCCTGCTTCCATGTAGAGCTAGAACACTGTGCCCGCACAGGTGCAAATCTGATGTCGGCTTGAAACTTGGCTCCTAAGGATTTCCAAAAGCCTGAACTGAAAGAGCAGTGATGTTGGGAATGTATTCCGCCAATGTTAATTTTTTAGAAATTTACTTTTTCTTAGTTTACTTCTTACTCTCTGAAATGAACTCATGTATTTATTTGTTTCTGTTTTTATTCTCTATTTCCTGCTGAGACCCTGGCATTTAGAACAGCAACTGGCACAGAAAATGTGCTTAAATATTGATTGTGTGAGTGGATGAAACCCCCTCCTGATTGAAGTTTTTCTGACCCTTTAGCTCTCCTTTCCTTGGGTTCCAGTTGCCCTAAATATTATATAGTAAGTTCTTCTCATTTGGGATGAACTGTTTTAAATTGGCCATTTAAATTCTACCAGGCTGTAAAATCCTTGAGGCCAGGGACCAAGTGTCCTTCTAAAGCCCACCTCCCACGCTCAGATAATAGAAGTCCATCTGCTCCTGGCTGGCCGACTGATCGAGGTGGGAGGCAGGTAGATGTTCTGGGAGGACCCTTTCTCTGCCCAGGACCTCAGTAACAGCAGAGAGCTGTGGCTCCTGAGGAGAAATGTAGTTTCCAAAATAAAACTCACCCACTCTGGGAGGCTGGTTCCCGCCCCTTGGTCCGTGGCACTCATTCTGCAGCTCTGTGGCTTTGCGTGTGACAGAGTAGTGTCATAAAGTGGTCAGTTGTGTACGTGGCTTGGAAGGGACATTTTCTGCCAGTTCACACCCTCAGGAAATGCATGATGGAGTTAGAGTTGTATATTTTTAAGAAAAACCAACAACCCAAAATGGCTCAGGAAACTTTAAATTAGAACACGTGCTCTCCACCCACCAAGGATGAACACGGACACACACGGCAAGAAATTGCGGGGTGGACACGGTTGGAGGCAGGAACTAAACACAGATTCTATCGGAGGAGAATTCTAGTTGCTTTGCTCTTAAAGTTTTGTGGAAAAAAAAATCAGGGTAAGTGTGATCAAAATTAAGAAGATGCTTTTGTGATTAAATATCTTGGGGACAGTTTGGCTCACTCTTTCTCTATTCAGTAAGACAGAGCGTACATTGTCTCCAGACACGCTAAGTTCAGCAGGATTTGCCCCTGGTGAGCAGTCCCGAATGCAGAGCGGTTTCTTTCCAATAGCTGGGTTGTCAGTGAGCTGGGAAGGTCACACTGTGGTTTGAGGGTCCCATGGATCTTACTCTGTCTCTCGAGACATCCTTTGGAGCAAGAGCCAGGATGGTTTATTACATTTTCTCTGGCTATTTTGGGCAAGTTAACTTCATTTTAAGCAGCTCAGAAAACTGTCAAAATGGTTTCAGAGGTATCTTAAAAGGTTTCTAAACTAATTTTAGACTTTCAGAAAAGTCACAAAAATAGTACAGCGAATTTCAATATGTGTCTCACCCAGTTTCCCCTAACAGTAGCATACTGTGTAACTCTAGTATAATGATCAGAGCCTGGTAATTAACATTGATTCTCTCCTGTTAACTAAACAAGGCCTTGTTTGAATCTCACCTAATGTCCACCACCTCACGTTGTTGCATTTAGTTGTTATTTCTCCTCAGTCTCCTCCAGGCTGCCAGCTCCTCCATCCCTTCTTGTCTTCACAACTTTGACACTTTTGAAAATTATCGATCATCTGTTTTTGTCGATTATCCCTCAGTTTGGGCTTCTCTGGTGTTTTCTCATGATTGGAATGATGGTAAGAATATTTGCGAGAATCCCACAGAAGTGATACTGTCTGTATCCCTCCCAGTGCTTCGTTTCATGGGACTTCGAACATGGATCGACGTGTTATTGGTGATGTTCACCTCGGTCACGTGGCGAAGGTGACGTCTGCTGATTTTCTTGGTGATCCTTTCCTCTGTAGTTAATACATTGAGGGGACATACTTCAAGACTAAGCAAGTTTTGTTTCTCCTCTCACTTTCACTCTCTAACTTCAGCAGCCATAAGTGTTGCTTATCTGCAACTTTGTTACTCTGGATTTTGCCTGTTATTTACCATGAAGTTTTCTATTTCCTTTTCCTTCTACTTTTATTAATTGGAACTTTATTCTAAGAAAGAGCAGTCTGTTTCCCCATTAACTAATATATTAATATGCATTAATGACCACATTAGTTCATTAGTGGATAAGTTAATTAATATAAATAATTCTGTATAAACTTGCTATATTTATTCTATTCAATGAGTTATATAACTCACTGCTATCATTTTTATTTTGTGGCTCAAATCGTTCCAGCTCAGGCCATTAGGAGCTTCCCTCGCTTGGCTTTTCTGTTCCATTGATGAGCTCCTATCGTTTTTTGAGTGCTCCCTAATTTTCTGACCCCCCAAGATGTCCCTGGCTCACCCTGACCTTGCCCTGCCCCAGCTCTGTAGTCACTGAGTGACTTTTAAAAGAGAAGTAATTAGGGATCCCCAAGTCATTATTTTAGCCTGGAATCAATATTAGAAATCGACGAACAACTAGGAGACTAGATGACCTATCATATTGTACCAAAGGACAGTATTAACGATGTATGCTAAAACTTGAACCCGGCTATGACTGCTGGAGGTCCATTTCACAACACAGGTGAGGGAGACGGCTTTTGGCATGGGAAGACAGGGTTAGGGTCTTTACCACTTGCCATCTGTGTGTCCTCACCTCAGTCACCTTGCCACTGCCCAGAGGGACCGGGTCTGCCTGAACGTGATAGGCATGGCCTTACTGTGGGGCTCAAATGAGCTGTGCAGGAAAATGCTTTATAAACTATAAAGTGTTGTAAAAATGGGAGGTGTTAGTGTTATTGCTTCTATAAACACTTTTTCATCATAATCACGGGGGAGTTAGAATGGACCTGGAAAACCATCCTGCCCAGCACCTGCGTTTTACACGAAGAGAAGCAGAGCCCTGGGCAGCTTCAGGAATTTATTTGCCTGAGGCTCCAGGGTGGTGGAGCTGAGACTAGAACCAAGATCTTCCAGCCCCCCCATCATGTGTTCTCTCCATTAGAACATCCACTGAGCCGCAAAGGATCTACTACGATTTAAAAAAAAAGGAAGTGCTTCTAAAACAGAATTCAGGTAGACTAGGGAAAGAGATGGCCGGTTTAACCTTCTGAAGTGTTGTTCCTTTAAATTTTCCCTGTGTTTATTTTCACTCATTGTACTTGGTTCTCTGCGTAGAGCAGGGCTGATCCATTTCCCCGAGAAACAGCACAAGATGAGTTATGTCTGTTCTTAAAAAACTGCTCTCTGATCCCAGTTCTGGGAAGTGATGATGGTGACTCTTCTGAAGGGGACTCCTACACACTGTGGCCAGGACCCAACGATGCTAAACATCTGGATATTTAGAACCATGTAGACAATTGCCCCCATGCGTTCTGTTTTTATTCCAGATACTTGGAATAATGAAGACAAAGTCTTTGTGTCTAGAACATCGGGGAAAAAGGTTTTATTTTTAAAAATTATATCTACTCTCATTGTATCTCAGAATAGGTGGATTTTTTTTTGTGTGTGGAATATTAGTTGAGAAGAAATGTGGAACTTCAGAGATGTGTGCTTCATAGAGCCCTGATTCTCAAAACAGCCCTGTTAAAACCATCAGTGGACACCTGTTGTAATTTGGTGTTCCGTAACCCTCTTTCCACTAGGCAATCACTTTCTCACCCTGTGCAGGTCTGGACAATTGTTGCCTGTGATGTTCTGCCCGCCCTCTGGCTGCAGATAGGGATGCGTGACCGGCTCTTGCTGACCTCGGCATCCCATCTCTATCTGCGGTAGCTGTGCAGGACTCATCATAGTACTTTGTTGCTCGATTCAGCTGTACCAGGAGTTGATAGTGAACCAATAAGTCCTTCCTTTACTTAAACTAATTGAGGAGGGTTTCTCTCTCTTACAACCACAAGGATCCTAAGTAATTCTTGGTCCTTGTCTCTAGGATTCCATTTTACCTGCTCATTGTAGGCAATCGTTAAGTGCATATTGAGTGCCTGAGTACACGGGGGATAATATAAGCATGGGTTTCTTCAGTCCAAGTATGTAATTCTGTAGTCTCAACTCCTTCTTTCAATGGTCATTTATCAGGGTACGAGAGAAAAATGGGAAACGGAGCAGTTTGCTTTTGAATTATCAGTGAGTCGTGACATAACTCAAAGGACAAGAAGAAAGATAACCAAGGTATCTGAATAATTCACAAACTGGATAATTAGCCTGAACGGTTAGCATTACCAGAAATTCCTCTGCTCAGGATCCCTTTGTTCAGCCAATAGTTACAATCTGTCTCATTTCATTACATCAGACTTTTAATGAGAAGGGAAGAAGGAAAAAAAAAAGGCACTCATTTGTTAGAGCTGCACCGCATGCCAGACACCAGGCTGGGCAGCCGGACGAGCGCCCCGGGTGTGACCTGCGCAGACCCATGGGGTCCTGTGCTTGCTTTAAGCTCTGCAGTCGCCGACTTGACATTCTTAATAGTTTTCGAACAAGGGACCCCACAGTTTCGCTTTCACTGGGCCTCAAAATTCTGTAGCCTGTCCTGCTGGACAGTTGGCGGGTGTTTTCTTAATCCTCTTGTGAACCCAAGGGCTTTGTGTCCTTTACTTCATCTTCCCAGAAGGAGGACCTGGATAAATGAGTGGCCCGAGGTCACAGTGCAGAGTCAGGCTGTGGACTTGTGAGAACCTCTGAGCTTCCCTCTGCCTCCTCGGCTCCCACGCAGGTGATAAGGGGCAGGGCTGTATGCGAGGGGCGACATCTATCCTCAGCGGACAACATGGAAGGTGTGCGGACCGAGTAAATTCGAGGATTCATTGAACACCGTATGTCTAATCCAACTAGAAATGCCTTGAGCTCTTTTTATTAATTCATAGGGTCGATATTTGTTGAGGGCTTAATATTTGTCAAGCACTTTACACACACATTTCTTCATCCGGCAACAGATATTCATGGAGCCCCTCCTCTGTGGCAAGCCCCGTGGGAGGCCCTAAGAATACAGCAGAGAATGACGAACGCAAGATCCCAGCCTTCACAGAGGCCATGTGGGTGTCCCGGCTGGGGCAGGGACGGGGGAATGCCAACAAATAAGTTAACAAAGGAAGTGGATGATTTAGGATGTGATAATTGCAATGAAGGAAATATACGTGACGTATGATCGAGATAGGGGAGGAGGGACCTTCTCTCCAAGCCCGGAGGATCCAGTCCTGGGGAAGCAGCTTCAGCAGCATTTAGGCAAAAGCAAGGGCAAGTGAAAAAGCCCCCAGTGCTGCGAAGAGCTCCCGGGAGCACCAAGCTCACTGACGCTCATCTGCAGATGAGGAAGCAGACCCGGGGAGGTAAAGGAACTTGCCAGCATCACGGTCAGTGGGAGGTTGAGAATGAAACTCTGTCTCCAGAGCCGGTGCTGGTGATCTCTGTGCTCTGACCTCCCTGGAGCAAAAAGCTGACGAAGGAATTTGCTGGAGATGGTGACAGCCTTGGGAGGGACAGGCATGTGAATCTGAACGGAGATCTCTGTGACCCCACAAACATTTATTGTGAATTTGCATGACATATTCCAGTCTTCTCACCCACTTTCCCAAGCACAATTTGTGTGTATCCTGGGGACCCATAAATCCTAATGGAAGGTACTAGTTTGATTTGGAGGTGGGAGTAGGGTTAGGATAAAGTGCATGTCAATTAGACTACCTGTCCTACTAAGCAACTCCTTACCTGGAATTCGGGGGTTTCAGTGCCCTGAGAGATGAGGTCTCCGCTCCAACAGAATGACCAAATGCCCATCTGGGACCATTTGCCTCCAGTGAGGTGCTCAGAACATCCCTCTGATTAAGGGGGTGGACCCACTGTCACTTTGGAAAGTCCTGCCCCGGTCCCTGTAAGTGCATTAGGAACTGCGCAAGGCTGGTGATAGGTATGAACCTGTTACCGCATTTTACCAGAAGGAAAAAAAAGGACAACCAGAATTCCATCTTGCTTTAAGTCCCGTAGAAAAATGGAAGCTTTGCATTCATCGTCTTGCCTGAAATTACTCTGGATGGATTTTAACACCAGTAATAACAATTATTGGGGGCATTTAAATATAAGACACGTTCCCTTAAAAGCTGAATATTAACAATTGTACAAGGCAATAAAATGATTTAGACCTTCAATATGTACTTGTAATGTGGCTAAATGCACTAAAATTTGCATTTATGCTTGTTTCAAACCACTAATTTCAGTGTGTAATGGTTAATCATTGGGTCCTAGCACTGCTTTATGGCTTTTGGCTGTTAGGTTTGTTACCAGCATGAGTAAAAAGTGATTTTTAAAGTAAGTTATAAAGATTCCCATATCACAAAGCTAGAGTGGATTTCTGGAGGTAAAAAGTAGCTATTTTTGATAGCTTCATAAAATATTTGGTACTTTAAATCACAATGCTGAGTTGACAACAGTAGCCCGACAACAGCCACTTCTGACTTTGGATGTCGTGGAAGTAAAGGAAGCAGCTCTGAAAGGTACATCTGTGACTCTGTCTGGCAGTAAGCAGTCGCTCTTTTCTGGTGTTATTCTTGGGTACGTATTAATTAAAGTGTCCTTTGCAAAATGTCGAGTGTGTCAGAAAATGTGTGTGTCCAAAAATGAGTGTCTAGTTTGGACTCACTGAGAGAAGAGGTGTTTTGTCCTGGTTCGATTATGTTTTATTGGGGCTGGGTCAGTGACTTCTCTTTAGGAATGGACATTTCTTGAAGTTATATTATTGGTAGGGTCTTCTTATCATTTCTAATTCTTCTGGGGGGGAGGGTCGATGTCAAGAAGAATTTTATTAATGTTATTTGTTTTACAATCTCATTGCACCCCCACCAAACGCATCATCATCATCATTATTAGAAGGCTTGCTTTGCATGTGGGCGCTTGGTCCATTTTGAAAGGAGATTATTTCAAACTCTACCCCTTAGCAAAAGTATTCGGGCACCTGCTATCAGGTGACACTGGCCCGTGTTAGAGCGATTCCTCTAGGCAGATGGCATCCTTCCTTCGCTCGGCGCTGGTCATGTCACAGCAATCTCGCAACTCACCACTACCCACTTGATCCAAGTTTCAAGTACTCACACCTCATTTAGCTACAATTCCAGGCTCACACCAGACTTAACGCGTGCATGAGCAGCCCGTAATGGCCCCAGTTTGTGAGAAATGACTCGCTGGTTTTCACATGTGGGAAGAGGCTCGCCCCGCGCCCAGCCCCAGGGCAGGTCGTTGTTATGATATCATAAACAATGGGGAATCTGAGAACCGTGTCCCCACATCATCTCTCAGCAGAGGGAGTGCACGCACAGAAACGCTCTGAAACTGGCTTCCTAGCAAAAACTGGAACATTCTGCTGAGCTTGCTCAATTAGCCGCTTCAGGAAGCAAATTGGCAATAACAACAAATTGGGTCAAAAATAATTTTCTTGCATTTTTCTTAAGTTTCTTCCCTTTCCCAAAGAAATGGGGGACGAGGCGCGGGGTGGGGGTGGGGGTGCGGCTGACATGCAATAAAAAATGAGGGATCTTCTTTTCACGAGCACTTACAAACCCACCTGCTGTCTAAATGCACGAGGCATGAAAAACGCTGTGCTCAGCAACCTCGGTCCAGAATACCTGCGGGCTCTGTGTGTTTGCAGAATGTCCCCGATCATTCTCTTCGGATAATCATGAACTGAATCTGAGTGGTGCCCAGAGCGATGCTTTCCCACAGGCCCTGCCGCTGTTGGGAGGGCCCTGGTTCAGCCGCATGGCCTCAGGTCAAGGTCATCCTGTGTTGTTGGTGTTCACGTGTTGATAGTACCGGCGTGCTTTCTGCTCCAAAGACAACAGTTTTTCTCTGACTAAATCATATTCCTTTTGCTTTGCAAGTTCGTGTTCGAGCCGGGGCACGATGGGGAAGCGTGCTGTGCGTCTCTGGGTCCGCGTGACACCTTCCCTTCGCCACGCCTGGCAGGCAGCCTTTGGTGGGGGCTGCCTCCACACGAACATGTTTGGTAACTTGAGGAAGAGATGGAGCAATCAGTTATCTGCCTCCATACTGCTCAGCAGATCGCATGCCCAGAGTGGCCATCTCGGGCTGATAGCTGCCGCCACACAGAGCCAGGCGAGCTCCGGTGCCAATCCCGTCTGCCAGCAGATGGCTCCAAATGAGGTCATTGTTTTGACAGTTTCACAAAAGGACCCCAAACAGCCTGAACAAACCCTTACGCATGTGGGATCATCCGGAACAGTTGTGAGATGAAAAGTGAATTTGGACCCCAACTTGGGAAATGTGAATCGCCACTCCGAGGGTTTTCCTCTGCCTCCCCCCCAACCCAGGGAAACTCCGAGCGAGGCTGGAGAAGATCGTTCAGTCTGATTCCCTCCCAGCCTCTCCTCTACCCTGGGTGTTAGAACTGCTTGGGTGGCGGTGATGATCTGATTAGGGGAAGACAATTGTCTCAAACCTCAGTGCTCGCAAGCTCTCCCGAGGAGCATCTTGGCAGCCTGGATGCTGATATTCTTGGAACACTCCGTGTTTTTTTGCCAATTCGAACAGTGTATGTGTAGCAAGTCACGTGACCCCAAAGTAACATTGGCAATTCATAGAATTAGAGCGTCCACTGGGACCACTTATCATTTGGGTTGGGAAACCGGGCAGGCATCTATCTTTCTGAGCTGCTTTTTGAGACAGCATCTGTGTCTTGGCTTCCAGGGGGTGCACCCCTCGATGGCAACGCCCCGTGCCTTAACACTGGTCCGACCTCACCAACCCTCTCCAGCTTGTTTACGAAGGGGGGCATTTCCCCGGCTTAGATCTGTGTGCTCATCAGAACTGGGCGCAACTCACCACATTTTCCTCCTTCTTTTTGATATGATAGGAGTGTGTTTTCTACCCTTAGCTTCTAGTTCTGGAAACTCGTGAAGGCAAAAAACCAGACTTGGGGTTCGTACTGGTTTCTGATAGCCGCCATAGCAAAGCACCGCAAAACAGGATGGCTAACACATCAGAAATTTGTTCTCTCACAGTTCAGAAAGCTAGAAGTCGGTAATCGAGGTGTCAGCAGAGCCGGTTCCTTCCGGGGGCTCTGAACGGAAGGAGAGGCTGTCTCGTGCCTCTCTTCTGGTAGCTGCCATAAATCCTTGGCTTGCGGTAGCATAACTACAACTCAGCCTTCCTGTTCACATGGCAATTCTTTTTGCATGCCTCTGTGTCCAAATTTCTCTCTCATATGGATGCCGGTCCCTGAATTAAGGCCCACCCTACTCCAGTGTGACCTCATCTTAACTAATTTGATCTGCAAAGACCCTATTTCCAAGTAAGGTCCCATTCACAGGTACCGGAGCTAGGACTTGGACACATCTTCTTGGACGGCCCAGTTTAGCGCACCGCAGGGTCTGACTCCCAAGCCCCTTCACAGTGCCAGATAACTTGCCACCTGTGGGCCTTTGGCAGATCATGGAATTTCTAGGCCTGCCTTTTCCTCAGCCAAGAAATGAGATTACTGAACTAGAAGCAATGTCATGCTCTCTGCTTGTATGGTCCCATCCAGGGGTGTTATCGCATATGCCCTAGGGCACCTTTATTAATGCAGGGATAACTATTAACCCAGGAGGGCCTCAAGTTTTAAGTGTGAGTTTCAAGTTCTTTTGATAGTTCACTCCAAACTAGACATTATTGGTAAAGTGACGCTTACGTTGCAAACCGTGAAAATGCTAGGTCTTCAGACCCATGCATGGAATTTTTTCATAGGCATTCACGACACAACATTTCATGAGCCACCGCTCCAGTATTTTCATTTCTCACTTAGAAAGAAGGGGTTAAAGAAGAACCGAGGGATATTAGACAGCCGTGCCTGGCTGCAGCTCACTCCCAGGTGTGCCGGGGCATAGGACCTGGCCTCGGTGAGGTGCCCGATGAGGGAGCCCAAGTTGAAGTTTCAGAACAAAAGCCGAGCCATGCCCAGCAGTGCGGTCCCCCCAGCCTCTCTGAAGGGGTGCCCTGCTTTTTCACTCCGTAGAGCGTTGTTCATTCCATCATTTTCGCTTTTCCTTATTTCCTTTCGCAGCCCGGGGATTGTGAAGCCCCTCCCAAAATCTCTTCAAATGACGGCCCTTCATAGAATCAGTCTCCGTGCCCGGGCCCCTCTCCAACGCGTCATTCATCATGGTGCTTCGTTTAGTTCAGGAACTACCACCCGGGGTGCACGTGAGCCAGGCCCACTTGTGTGAGGTGCTGGCCATGCAAAGGTGACGATGACAGGGACGCCTTCTCCCAGGAGCATAGTTTGAGGGCAAGAGGTCAGAACGCAGAGGACGGAGCATGGCCTGGCACTGATGGGAGTGCGGAAACCGAGCACCTAACCCACCCAGGAGGACTTCCCGGAGGAGGAGATAAGCGATTCAAGGGTAAGGGGGTGTCATCAATGACTTTGTTCAGACGGTGAGGACTTCCCATGAAAGGGGGGAAAAGCAGACAAGAGGAAGGAGCAGGAGGCAGAGTGTGTGCATGGCTCGTTGTTGGAGTACAGCTCCTACATTCCAGTTCCCAGTTGGTGAAGGGGGCAGCGGTGAAAATTCGTCTTCTCAGAGCACCTCCTACAGATGAAACCCTGCCTTAGAACTGATTTTACAGGGGGGGCCAGGCCGGCTCCCAATCCTGGCGCGACTTCTCATAACTCTTAGAAGAGTGTACATAACATGAAAGAGGTTAAAACTCACGGGCCGATTCATCTTCCTCTGTCTGAAGGCACTTAGCGAATAGTGTGTGTTTGCTTTGCTTCTGGCCGCTATCACGGGGGAGGTTGGTGGGCAGGCCAGACGCAGGCCTTTGGTGTGCCCCCCTGGTGGTACAGGGGCAGCCTTTGCAGCGGGTGGGGAGACTTCATAACCCTCTACCCATTAAGACTCCGCTTGAGGCCTTCGTCTGCTCAGGGAGCCCGTGGGAGTCAAGCCTGTCCTTGACCTCATCTCCCAGGCAGTTAATCTCATCCTGCCAGAACCTCCTCTCCCTTCGGGGCTCCGCTCACCCCATGCGCCCTTTGTGAGTCCCCCAAAACCCTCCAGGAGCAATTAACGAGCACACC
The DNA here is from genome assembly GCA_004026545.1 of Mormoops blainvillei. NCBI lineage: Eukaryota > Metazoa > Chordata > Mammalia > Chiroptera > Mormoopidae > Mormoops > Mormoops blainvillei. Next base: position 131,075 of record PVJD01004498.1, read on the forward strand.
TCACAATTGGTATTCTCTTTGCACTTCATTTAGTAATAACAACACCTTACTGTTGACGAAGCTGATCAGACTTTGCGCTTGACACACCTGTGGGGAGTGCGTGCCTTTCCTCAGGTCGCCTGCCTGTGACTGCTGTGAACAAACCCGCTCTGAGCTCCCAGGGCGGCTGTAGCGGCGGTGCCGAGTCCACCGCCGCGCTCATGCAGCTGCCCCCGGTCGGTTGCCGAGTTTGGAAGAAAGACACGCGTAGAAACGTGGGTCTCCTCGGATGTGCAGTTTCGACTCCTGGGTCCGCACAGACTTATTAATACTTTCTGAGAGCTGCACAGCAGGCTCCTCCCGTCCAACCCGCCCCCTCCCTCGCAGTCTCCTCCACAGGGCAGACCTGCACAGGGACCTGATGACAACACCAGCCTCCGCCAGCTCCGCTCCAGCTCCCCACAGCCCAGTCATCTCTAGCACAGCTCATCCTCTCTGGCGCCTGATCCTCAAGGTCCCAAACTAACCCAGACTAAGGTCCCGTGCAGCCCTGTGAGCGGGGCATTTTCTCCCCATTTGCCTATATGAAGCTGAACTGAGGGCTGGGTCCCTTGGGTTTTGAAGCCGGCGCTTTCTGGCCCCAACATCTGCGCTTTCCTTCCTGCCACGTGGCCCGTCCCTCCCTTGGCCCTCGTTCTCACCTGCGGAGAGCTCTGGTTACCTGTTTTCCCACCAGAATCTACGCTTCAGAGGGTCCTTATCATCCTGGGGAGCCCAGTTCCTAGCCCAGAGCCCTAGACTGTAGGTGCTAAATAAACGTATCCCAACGCCCACTCACCGTGGTCTTTCTGGCCCCCACTCCTCCAGAGAGCCCTGCTTTGTCCCCCCCTGCCCCACGGTGACGGCCCTGTCTCAGACTGTGGCTACTGTGCTTGTAATTCTCACCGGGACAGGACGTCATTATTCTCGAAGAGCCTGTGTTCTCTTCTTAGGTCTCCAAACAGAGTCATTCAGAGCCTAGTCCTTAGAGGCAGGGATGGTGTCTGTCCTCTTCTTGAGGGTCCCCACACACCCGGCAGTTGGGGACATCTAAAAGTCAGGGACAATACTTGTGATTGATTATAATTAATTAATTTTTAAACTTTCTGCCCATTTCCTGGTGTCCCCAGGTCCCCCTTGACATGGACTATTGGGCTCCAGGGTCTTTTAGCTTCTGCGATCTTCTATTCTGATGAATCTTTATGTTCTAGAACATGGGTTCTCAATTCATGTTTGGAGCAACATTGTCCCAAAGGGGACAAAAATTAGGTCTTGGGGGATGAAAAAATCATATTCTTTTCATACATAAAGTATACACACACACACACATATGGATCTATATATTCAGTACATAACAGATATATGATATATCTATAGTTATTAAAATTTCATGGGAACTAATTAAGAAAAATGTCTTCAGTAGCTCCTTGGGTGTAGGAAATAATGAAAAAAAGATTGAGAATCATGGTTAGGAGTTAGACAGGACCACAGTGCCCAGACCATGTCTGTACCTGACCTTAGTGGAAAAGCTTCAAGTTTCTCACTAGATGGTCTTTATGAGGTTAAAAATGTTTTCCTCACTTTCTAGCTTACTGAGAATTTTTATCATGAATAATTGCTGGATTGTGTTGGATACTTTTTCCATATTTCTTGATATAATCATGTGATTTTTCTTTTTTAGTCTGTTGATGTGATGGATTACATTAATTGATTTTTGAATGTTTAATCAACCTCGCACATTTAGAATAAATCCTACGTGGTTGTAATATATAATTTTTAATATGTTTTTTGGATTTGATTTGCTAATACTTTGTTGAGAGCTTTTGCATATATGTTGATGAGAACAGTTGGCCTATAATGTTCTTCTCTTATAATGCCATCACCTGGTTTAGGTATTTGGGTAAAGCTCTTCTCATAGAATAAGTTAAGAAGTATTCCCTCTGCTTCTATGCCCTGAATACGATTGTAGAAAATTGATACGATTTTTTCCTTAAATGTTTGGTGGAATTTACTAGTGAACCCATCTGGGGCTTTCAGTTTTTGGAGCTTATTAATTATTGATTCAATTTCTTTAATAGATATAGGCCCATTCGCATTATCTATTTCTTCTTCTGCAAGTTTTGGCATTGTTTTTTTCAAGGAATCGGTTCATCTCATCTCAGTTATCAAATTTGTGGGCGTGGAGTTGTTTGTAGTGTTCTTTCATTATAATTTTAATTTCTGTGGGATCTGTAGTGATGCCCCCCTTTCTTTTATGATATTTGTAATTTTATCTTCTCTCCTTCTTTCTAAGCCTTGCTAGAAACTTTCCAATTTTATTGATCTTTTCAAGCACTCACCATTTTTTCTTTTTTTTTTACTCCTAGTGACTACATTCATTTTATACAGTCTCATGTGTATTTCATGGACTGGTTCAAAGCAGAGAGTTAATCCAGATATTTAAAATCATTAACCCAATTATTTTATTCAGGGGAAGCATCAGAGTACAGTCTTGGTGAAACATTGTCACGAAAAGAAATTTTTAGAGACATTACTCTGGTTTCAAATTAATTTGGGGAGGGGGTGGGAATGGGAACTCATAAGGGAGGAGCTGAGGGGTGGCATTTTGCTGGGAAGGAGTAGTCATTTCTTTTGAATTTAATTTCAACATTAAATTGCCATATCGAATTACATTCCAATAGCAAGTGCAAAGCTTTTACATAGATTATACTTTTGGGTAGGAGGGTGTGGCTTGTGGGGGGGCCACTGATGAAGACTATGGAAGCTGCCCCTTCATACATCACTGCTCTAGGGAAGTTCTCTTATGTGTAAAAATAATTGTACTGACTTCATTAGTAATACTATTATTATTACATTCTATAAATGAAGAAAATTAAGGCCCTACAGTTGACACGCAGTATAAACCTCTAGTAAGGCTCAAAGCCAGGATATGAACCTAGGCCTATCTAGTTACAAAGTCCACGCACCTCTTACCATCTGTAGACTCTATAAGAACTCACGGAGTTTAAAGATAGCAGGGCTGTAATCTAATTGACTTACTAAGAATTTTCTGCCTCTACGCAGAGTTAATTTCCGTCCGCACCATCTTAATTAAGAGGCCTAGAATGTCACAGCCCAGACTCCAGGTGACTGGAGAGTTGACTGATGGAGGCCCAATGGGAGAGCCCTAGCCCTAGTCCTCCTTGCGGGTCTCGCAGGCCAACTCTGAAGTAGAACTCACAGGGAAGGGATTCTGGGAATCGTAGCTTCCCTACCCTTAGCAGGGCGTGGAGATGACATGATGTTGACAAAAGGCCATTCACTCCGGCTGGTTCTCAGGCTGGGCTTTTGTGCCGTGACTCTTTTTAGTGTGATGATTATAGGCAGACCGGACTTAGAGACAGCAGCCCTGTCACAGGTTACTTCTCTCCTTCCATGCCATGATGTCCTTGCCTGTCTTCCTTCTTAATCCTGTCACCATGAGGTTCTCCTTTACTTGTTTTGGGTTTTGCTCATCTCTTAGCTGTGGGCTGAGTTGCTAAGCTGTTCCCCATCTTTTCTTCTGGGAGGGCAACCGATACTTGTAGGGCACCTAGTGCTGGTCACGTAGTAGGCCCTCAGTTAAGGTAAGTTCCTTTCCCCCTCATGGTAGGTATTTGGTGTTTTTTTCCATCCAGCAGCCGCTCACCCTTCTACTGGATATAGCAGCTCCATTCACCTTGGGAGCCACCCCTCTTCCATTCCAATGGGGCTGGCCACTGTTCTACCTCCTTTCTACCCATCCCTCCATCTGCTTTTGGGGTGGGTATGTGACTTGGGTTTGGCCAATCAGTGTTCCTCCTCCATCTGGTCCTCATGATTGGCTGGGAGATGGGCACATGACCCACACTGATCCAATGAGAGTCAAACCTGGAATTGTATGAGAACTGTGGGAGCGGGGATCTCTTTTTCACCTGGGGTGATGAAGTTGGTGGCCTCTGCTTGCCTGGAGCTGCTGGAAGCCTCTTGGTCTCTACCAGTTGAGAACCTGCCTGAAATGAAGCCACTACACAGGGAGCAGAGTCCAGGGATAGAAAAAGGCCTGACAGCTTCGTTGGGCCCCTAGATGCAGCTTGGCCTAAGGCTTCTGGACAGTCATGCCCGGGTTAAACTCTCCTTCCTAACTCTCAGTCCACAGAGATTCTGGAACCAAAGGCCAGAGAGAGAGCAAATGAGAGGATTTAAAATCAAGAGTGATGCAGGCTGTAGCAGGGAAGAGCACAGGGCCATGGTCAAAGCTGATGCAGCACAGAGTGCCCGCACCGCGGTTCTCTCGTGCCCTTCTCGGACCTCCCCAGAGC